>CM061223.1:103173788-103433788 GCA_030844895.1 Ambrosia x helenae
TAGGTTGATAAATCTGTGATTGAGGTAGTTTGTTCGCTATATGTGTAGGTGAATGGTCCGTACTGGACAGTAAGACTTGGAAGAAGAGACTCTACAGATTCAAACGCAAGCCAAGCCATTAGTGATCTTCCAAGAGGAAACTTTAATCTAACTGAACTCATTACAAACTTTGATCGTAAGGGATTCAACACACGAGAAATGGTCGCCTTATCTGGTTAGATCTGCTTAATATTATAAGCCAGTTTTTTTTCTTAGTTCTTCATTAATTGTGACTTGAATTAATTCACTACTAAAAAGAGGCAAACGCGATAAAAAAAAAAATTGTGTCGCATGGAAACAGTCGCAAATGTAACAACCAAAATAGTGACAATACGAAACTAGCTATCGAAAATGATTTGGCTGAAAAATGGTAGCAAATTATAGTCAAAACAATTCTACCAAAAATTTTTTGCAACTTTTATTTAAATCATCATCATCATCATCATCATCATCATCATCATCATCATACTTAGGGGCTGTTTGGTAGCCTCTTAATCAGCCTCTTAATCATTCAGATCTGAATCATTCAGCATTCAGACTGTTTGTTTCAGCATCTGAATGGAATGATTAAGTGATGAACCATTAAGCTAATAAGGGATGCTGAATGATTCAGCTCTTAACCATTCAGAGCCTCTTAACCATTCAGGCCATCTTAATAATTCAGCACTTAATCAACCAAAGAATAGAGAGGATGCTTCCAGTGAGACCCCCGGCTCGATATAGTTTGGTATCAAGCCTTGGATATAAGGCAAAACACTTAGCAATCGGTACAAACCCGATCGGTGCATGTACCCCTTTGTCTTTTGGCTATCCACGCCACCACATGATGAATGATTAACCGTCCGCCGTTTTTAACGTTATTTTCACGAAATTAGTAAAATAACGTTAAAACTAGTGCAACTTTACTATATACATTATATGCGCACACCATAAGTGGGGCGTTAAAAATTTAAAACTGATGAAAACTGGGCATTTGTAACCGAAATTTGTTATCTTGCAGGGTCACACACAATTGGGCAGGCCAGATGTATCAGGTTTAGGGGCAGGATATACAACAATTCCTTAAGAATAGATGCTGCTTTTAATAGCTCCCTTAGTGCAGTTTGCCCACAGACTCCACCTGATGGCGATAGTAACAGGCAACCACTTGATTTAGTGACACCAAATACATTCGACAACAACTACTTCAGGAATCTAGTCGATAGTAGGGGTCTTCTTATATCAGACCAAGTACTCTTTAATGGAGACTCAGCTGATAGCATTGTGACTGAGTACGCGGAGAATCCTGCAACGTTTGATGCTGATTTTGCTGCTGCCATGGTTAAGATGAGTGAAATCGATGTCGTTACTGGTTCTGAGGGGATTATAAGGACAGTTTGCGGTAGTCCTGTTGCGAATGGGCTTGTGATGACGGCCTCAAATGGGCAGAACTTGCATCAAGCAAGTTGAGTGATATTGTGTTTAAAACAATAAAAATGTGTGTGTAAAAGAATAAACATGTGAATAACCGATTGGATCAGTGTTTTCTCATCTTATGTATTCTATATGTATTGCCTCATTTTCTTTTCTTGTTGATTGAATATTAATAAAGTTGTCTTGTTGTTTTCTCAATTGATTTTATTAATGTGAATACAACATATTGAACCACTTCAACTGCCAGTTAAGAAAAAGGAGATGTGAGGTTGATACTTCTTTTCTCAAATGCATGTACAATAAGTCAATAAATAAAAGATCAATTAATCAAGAGAATGGACTTGTTGACCAAGTTATTAATTAATTAGAAAAAAAACCTTGACTTTTTATTGAGATTTTTAAAGTAGTCCTTTGACCTTTTCCTGCAGTCTCCTTCCATAAGATATTCTTCTTTTTTTTTAGTCGGTTTCAAGGCCTCTACAATTCTGGGATTTTGATCTCACAAGTCACAAAACTTGCTTTCAAGTTTTTAAAGGTGTAGGACACGGTTTAGAGTATTTAAAAAATGGATTATAATTCTCTATGTATTGTTTACTATTATTACCTCTATCACCTTACTAAAAACCAAAGATATCCAATAAGGTAATTTCATCAAACTTTTAAGATGGGAGTTAGGGACCGTGCACAAGTCTTTAATATTTGATCACTTTATTTCATTTATGTTCATCATATACAACTTCTAATGCTAATTGTATATGCATCTAATACACCATTTACATCACTCTCAATATGTAAACCCCTTCATAAATACCCAACCATAATCACCCAATCAAGGCTACATAAGTTACAAGACTCTTTAGTTACAATTTCATTGAAACACTCCATTAAAATACTCACCAATTTTCATAATGAAGACTACATTTATTTAGTGCTTCACCTCCCTATTTTCAAGTTACCTCTAATTCACGCTTAAATTATATCATTTTTGTGTTTATAAATGTGAGTTTGATCTTTGAATTTCATTATATTTTGACAAAAGCAACGGAAAGAGTCTTCTATAATTAAAAAAATTATCAAGAGACTATCTTGTGTCATGAATAAGTTATGTATGTTCCAACCCCACCCTTGTATTAAGAGGAGGATGTTGAAATAATGAGGGATGATAATCGAAGCACTACCTTGGAGCACCACAAAAAATACTTTCAATTCGAAAGGTAATTCCGAACTTTTTTATGAACTTTAGTCGTAATATGGAACTTAATAGGTAGATAATGTTTTGATTATAACAGAAGTATTCATCGACTTACCGTCGTTATTTGTTTTATTGGTTTGACAGCAAGATGAAACCGCATTTACAAAGGAATCCGCGCCACAACAAGAATCACAGTTTCGTGTGCTTCATAGACCGACCTGATATGCGTTACGAACCCGAACTCAGTTCCGTGACTCATGGGTGAGTCACCCATAGGGACACATGGCATATGTGCCATATGCCACATGGCAAACTCTACACTTGACAACATATTTCACCAAAATCATTTGTGTAACAAATGGTTTTGATAAAACCATTTAACCTCACTCTCAAATATAAATACCCAAAGATCACATTCACTTGCTTCCTGTATACACACACTAACGTAAAAAGAAAGAAAGCAGAAATAGAGATAGAGTCATAGAGAGAGAAGCCGAGGAAGAGAAAGAAGGTCAGCCACCATCACATCGGCGGAGCCACGACGACACTCCTCCCCCTCCGTCCGATAATACTCCCTAACAACACACATGCCTTACTGATTAACTAATAGATACGAGAGAGATTAAGCGACGTCGGCGGTGGCAAACTAGGGTTACGATTAAATTCTGACATCACAACCATTTTTCGGTAAAGGAGATAGACAGAGAGGATGAAGGGATGAGGGTAGCTGGTCTTGGCGGTCTCTATGGTGGAATATTATGGTTACTGGACTGGTTTAAGATGGTGAACAGAATGTTGGTTAAGGAATTGGTGTTAAATCGTGGTGGGTTGGGGTCACGATGGTAGTGCTAGGTGGTGGTGATGACCGGATTGGTTGTGGTTGTGATGTGGTTTAGGGTGGCGGTTATGGTTAAGGTTGTGGTAGCTGTGAAATGAATTTCGGTGGAGCTCGGGTCAAGGATTATTGACTGGTCAACAAAAGTCAAACCAACACCGGGTCAAAATTAGTCAATAGCACCCAACATGGAACCGCAAACTGGAAAGGTATAACTAATTCGAGTCCTATGTTTATGCATATTTATTTATCGTGTGTGACACATGTGGTATCTAAAATCCTAACGAATCTAAACCAATAAAAGATATAGCTTAATAACAAGTATGGATATATAACATAAAATAAAGTACAAGATTTACTTTATATACGTATTTAAAACAATGATATGTGATTATTGATGCAATATATGATAACATTAAGGATAGATAATAAATAGGTTTTGATATTATAATATACAGGTATATGCTTATTAGATGCGGAGTAGAGATTATCGTGTTAGAAGATTTGGGCTATCTATGTTGCGGATTAGAGCATCTAGAGTTACTGATGAGTAGAGATTGGATTGACTAGTGAATCGTACCTCACCAACCGCTTCGACGACCACCGCGATTCGTCCCTGCATTAGACATTAGTTAATATTATATATTGTATTTATATTATTTTGTAACTAAATAGTTGTACGAACATTTATTATAGACATTGGTTGCTTCCGTTGTGCAAGTTTGACATCAATCTGTATTTCGTTTAGGCCCCCTGGTCAGGTTGTTACAGATTGGTATCAGAGCAACGGTTGTAGCAAGATTGGATATCTTCAAATATCTTATACCATACCAGGACAACTTAGATAACATAGCATTTAAGACTCTAAGACTATCTAGCTAGGAAATGCCTTAGACATACATAAGTCTGACTAGAAAAGGAGTTAAATAAGTTGAAACTTGAGTACCTGAACACACCAGAATGCTTACCGGGACTTAGAACCAGTTTGACTAGAATGCGAGCTTTGTTTGATACTTGAATGATGACTACAATGGAGATTGCTAGAATGATTCTGTGAGGTAAATTGATGATTACATTTGATGTCATGTAATGGTGAGTTTACAGGCACGAAAAAGTTCTAAGAAATCCGAAGAGTCGCCAAAATATGAGTATTAACCATGATAGCCATGAACTTAGGTGAAGGAGCGGACAATGTTAAGGTCGTAAACAACATACTTGTGTGACCATGGTGAAGGTTCTGAACTAGTTATACGTGATATAACCTGACACGTCATGATAAGTACATGCACATATATATATATATACGCATTTATGACTACTATAATACTTACCATCTTAATTTTATATGTATATGAATTTACATGGACACTACTATTTGTAAATAACTTTCCTGACCAAGATATGAGCTAATTACGAAAGCTAGGTATCTCGCCAAAATTTGGCGCTACAATTTGAAAGAATCCGAAGTATCGAGGAGAAATTTGATAAACCCAACAAATGGATAACCTTAATTCCGATAAGTTTTGCTTCCAATTAGACAGTTATCGCTTATTATATGACTAGTGCGTCTATATAATGTTAAAATTCGTGATAGCATCTTGGTACCAACTAGACCAAAGTTAGAAATTAAACCATTGATTACTAGATTCTTTCATTTGGACTTTATTGATATCGGTTTCTACAGATTTAAGTTAAGTATAATGTGTTGGATTCATAATAACAAAACATGTTTTATAGTTGATTATGGAATGTCAATCAGAGAGGCAGTGGCCTAGGCTCAAGAATGTATCAATCACCATGACTAACCAATCCTTGTTAACCAGAGAAACTAGGAATGAATGTTACATGAGGTATTCTTAAGGTTTAAGATGTGTACCGTCGCTTTGATACCCTACGTCGACCTTAAATTATTACCAGAACCTTCGGGTTAGTTACGTAACCTTTTAATTATAGTGATGAGTTACCCTTTAGAAATGTATAGATAGGCCCTAACGGGGGGAGCGTATACATTTATGATAACCATTATAAGGAATATTTGTCACGAATAAGAGAACACGGTCAAAGTTTAATAGGAAACATCTTAGGAAAAATCTTTGGAATTAACAACTCAACCATATGAAAAGCTAAGGCTTAAGATACCAAGGAAATGTGGTGCGCCCACAACATGTTTAAGAGCAATATTGTTAGGACAGAAAGGATTGAGGAAACCATATTTGCAAACCTTAGTCTAATTCATTCTTCTGCAAAATTATTCTAAGTATAGAACTACTGAAGAAAGAAGACCAAAGTACTGAAGAAGGATTCAACAAGTACTGAAGAAGAAAGATCGGAAGTTCTGAAGTCTAACCAGACAAGTTCACTGAAGAACTACTGAAGACAAACTACCCATCAGTAGGTGTCATTCATCAGCACTTGTACCAGAATCACTCCACCGCCTTATGTTTCAGTAGTTTAATAGTTTATTATTACTTTATCATTTTGTACAAGTTCCAAGACTACAGCCTGTTGTAGTCTTGCTTCCGTGTTAAGTTTTGAACAAGATTCATGTATTTGTAAGTCTATAAATAGATGGGTTCATCCCACTATTTTAGACATTGATTTTAATTGAAACTGAAATCCTTCAAAGCTTATTATTGTTATTTCCATTTCATTTACTGAGAATCTGTTTGAGTATTTATTATCACTCACATTCAATACTTAGATTCTCATTAAACTTGTCTTTAGTTTTCAAACATCCAGGGGGAGTAATAACTCCTGTTGATAGTGTAACTTTACCTGCTTATTCCGCTGTGCTAATCTGATAAGAACTTGTTAAACACATAAGTGTTCACTAGCAAGCAAACCTAAAAGAGCATACTGATCCAACAATTGGTATCAGAGCATTGGTTTATCTGATCACATATCAATCTAACACATTGAGAATCAGACACATGCTCTTATTGATATTCAATAAAGGATTAAAAGTTCACTTTTATCAACATCCATCACTTTAAAAGATATTTGACAAATCAATACTCTTTAAAATGGATCTACATAATACTGGTTCTGCCAATAAACCTGCTATGCTAGTCAGAAATGAATACAATATCTGGCAAAGGAGAATGGCACATACCTTATCACAGACCAACACCGGTTGCTGGAAATCTGTGATATATGGTCCTCATAAACCAGTTAATATTAATCTTGAAACTAAAGTAGAAATACCAAAAGACCCAAAAGACTATATAGAAGATGATTTCCTAAAACTTGAGCTAGATGCTAAAGCTTTCTTTATGTTGGCAATGGCACTCCCAAATGAAATCTACTCTGGACTATTACATTGTGATAGTGCCAAAGAGCTTTGGGATTGCCTAAAAGAACAGTTTGGAGGAACTGAAGAGGTGATTGCCAACACTAGAGAAATCCTGGATCAACAATATGAAACTTTTGCTCACATTAATGGGGAAACTTTAACTCAACAATTTGAAAGATTCTCCTCATTAATAGCTGAGCTAAAATTAAATGGTCAGACCTATACAACTGTATCTATGCTTCATAGATTTTTAAGGTCTTTACCTGAAAAATGGGAAACATATTCTATAGTCCTAAGATCTTCACCAGACTTTAGCTCCCTCACTCTTACAAAATTACATGGGAGATTACTAACTTTTGAAAGAGAAATAGATCAAAAGAAGAAATTACAAAGTTCTGGTAAAACTGCTGATGACTATCTACCAGGTAGTACAACACTATTAGGACAAGATTCACCTACTTGTTCAAATAGTTTTGGATCTTTTGATCACATTGACATAACTGCTGGGATCTCATCAGAAAGATCATTCTCAGGTTATGACAATGATGAATATAGTCAAACTGCTGATAACATGTGTTTTATCATGGATGATTTAAAAAATTTTCAGCAATGATGACTTAGAAGAAATGGACATCTTACACTAACTGGCCATGTTAAGTATTAGAACAAACAAATTTTACAAAAGGTCAGGAAGGAAATTTCCAGGACTAAACAGTTCTACAAAAATTGGTTTTGACAAATCTAAACTTAGATGTCACAAGTGTCAGAAGTTGGGACACTTTGCTAGAGAGTGTAGAAGCTCTAGCTATAACCAATCTCAGTCTGGAAATCAGTTTAACCCTAGTTATAACAGGAATAATGGAACACAGGGAAGTGCACATTTTGTACAGGCGCAAGCTCCACAAATCCAATATGTGCCACAAGTACAATATGTACAGATGCCTGCTCAACAGATGCAGAGCCAACAATCAATCCCTTCCATTCCAGCTGCTCAACAACCTCCACAGACTCAGCAACCCTCACAACAAAGTCTATTCACTTCAGGGTATGTTGACTGGAGCAGTCTTCCTTTTGACACTACTGAGTGCAATCCTGATGCAGACAATAAAATGTTTGACATTAGCTGGGGAGAACCTGACAATGGCAGAAAGAATTTTGCCTTGATGGCATTTGAGGGCTGCACCTCAAAATCTGCCCTGTCTCAGGTATCAAAAGAATCTTTAACAAAAATTTGTTCAACTTCATGTAAAGAATCTTTTGCTCTCATAAGAGAGACCAATGTGCGTTTACAAGGAAAAACAAATGACTCTGAGAGAAAATTTACTCAGATGAAATGTGATTTAGAAAGAAAACTTGCTGCAAAGGCAAAAGAAAAATTCTAAGTTATCTAATAATGCTATTGAAACCCAAGCACAACTTAAAATCATGATAGAAGACCTAGGAAATGTCAGAAAAGAGCTTGCTGACACCAAGGTTGTTTGTGAAAAATGGGTAGAATCTTGTAAAGGGTACCAACTGCTGCTAAACAAACAAAGTGCTTCAAATGTTAGGTTTGGCATAGGGTACAATCACACTGAAACACCAACTGATTTTTCCCCCAAAACTACTGAAGATAGGAGAAAAATTGTTTCAGATGAAACTTCTGAAGAGAAAGTATGCAAATCTTTTCATGAAAACTTTCTAAAAACTCACAAAGAAAGTTCTTCAGAAGTACTGATAAAATCTGACTTTAAGCCATCAGTAGTTTCATCTGAGTTGAGAACCTGAAAACTACTGATGACCTAAATCAAATGAAAAGAGTAAGAAATTTGCCTTCAAATGAAAAAGAAAAGGCAAAAGAATGTGAAATATGTGGTTTGTTTAACCACAAGACAGAATTTTGCAGATATAGAAAAGGAATTCAGTACAACAAGAAAATTTCACAACTGGTTGTGGGAAAACAAATCAAAAATGATTTTGAAGAAACTTTTTCTCCCAAGAAACAACAACTAGCAGACACCTTTTCTCAGAAAAAGATTAAAAATCTCATGAACATGGTACAACTACTGATGACCAAGGTTGATGGTGGTCCTCAAAAGGATACCACCATTGCTCTTAATGAAAAATCCATTGCCAAAAAGACATGGATTCCTCAACCTGGTCAAGAACAAACTGTAAATGTTCTCAAGAGCAAACCCAAAGCCGAACTGGCTTGGGTTCCTAAATCTAACTAATTTGCTACTTTGTGCAGAGGGTCTCCAGAGGCTAAAATAGCATTTGGTATGTTGACAGTGGAGGCTCAATGCACATGACTAGATGCAGATACCTGATAAACAACTTTATCAGTCAAAGAGAAGGATATGTATCCTTTGGGAACAATGCCAAGGGATATGTGCTAGGACATGGCAATGTCTCTTCGGGCAAAATACAGTTTGACAAGGTCAATCTGGTTGAAAACCTTGAGTACAACTTGCTAAGTGTGTCACAAATGTGTGATAAAGGATATTCTTCCTTTTTCACAAAGACAGCATGCAAGATCATATCACCAGAAGGCCAGAAGTTGATAGAGAAGATCATTGAAGATCATACTTTGTTAGTAGCCAAAAGATGTGGCAATGTCTATGCAGTGGACATTGAAAAAGACAAAGTACTGAACAACACTGCCTGTTTCTTCTCAAGGGCATCAACTTCAGAGACTGATCTCTGGCACAGGAGACTTGGCCATGTGAACTTTAAAACCATAAATAAAGTCACAAAAATGGGCTTGGTCAAAGGTCAAGAACACTGTGTATCCTGTTTAAAGGGAAAGCAGCATAAGTCCTCCTATAAATCTATTGAAGAATCAAAAACAACTGCATGTCTTCAACTACTCCATATGGACTTATTTGGGCCAGTAAAAATCATGAGCCTTGGTAAGAAGAAGTACTGCTTGGTCATCATTGATGACTATTCAAGATTCACATGGGTATTCTTCTTATTTTCAAAGGATGAGGCAGCTGAAATCATCAAGTTCTTCATTCTACAAGTAGAGAAACAATATTCTCTATCTGTCAAAGCCATTAGAAGTGATAATGGGACAGAGTTCAGGAACAAAACTCTGGATGAACTCTGTTTGTCTAAAGGGATTATTAGACAATTCAGTGTTCCCAGAACTCCTAAACAAAATGGTGTGGTAGAAAGGAAGAACAGAACTTTAATGGAAGCAGCAAGAACTATGTTAGCTGATTCAGGGCTACCATTGTATTTCTGGGCTGAAGCAGTTAACACTGCATGTTATGTTCAAAATAGAGTCCTTGTCAACAAGAGACACTCCAAGACTGCCTATGAAGTTCTTCATGGCATAAAGCCCCTTATCTCCTTTTTCAGGGCTTTTGGATGTCAATGTTTCATTCTAAACATTAAAGACTCTATTTCAAAGTTTGCTGCTAAAGTTGATTCAGGTTATTTTCTTGGTTACTCTTCCACTAGAAAAGCCTACAAGGTTTTTAACTCAAGAACCAAGATAGTAGAAGAAACACTGAATGTCAAGTTCAATGAATCAAAACACACTCTTATTCCAGCACATCCTGCTGAACTCTTTGATCTTGACAGCTTTCATTTCGGACCTGAGAAGACTGTCACTTCATCCAAACCTACTTATTATGGTGATCAAAGGTTTGATGATGAGGATCCAGCACCATGGACTCCTAAAACAGTCATTAAGTCAACTTTCAAACCATCAGAAGTTTCACAAATTTCTGATTCAACAACTGCTGATGTACAAACTCAAACATCTGATTCAGCTCCTACAACTACTGAAGATGTTCAAACAGCTGAACCAGACATTATAAACCTCAGTGGTTTGTTTGATTAAGTACAAGAGCCACCTACACCTGTCAGTGGTTTACAACAACTGATTGAACACAAAGATCATCCATTGGAACAAATCATGGGTGATATTGCATTAGGTGTTCTCACAAGAAACCAGCTTTCCAACTTTTGCTTCTTCTTAGCATTCATTTCTCAGTTGGAACCTACGAAGTACCAAGAAGCCCTCAAAGACAACAATTGGGTGCAAGTTATGCAAGATGAGTTGCTCCAATTCAAGAAGCAACAGGTTTGGGAAATATGTCCCTTACCACCAAACAAGCAACCAATTGGCACAAGATGTGTTTTCAGGAACAAACAAGATGAGGCTGGTATGATTATAAAGAACAAGGCAAGACTGGTGGTACAAGGTTACTCTCAAGAAGAAGGAATTGATTATGATGAAACCTTTGCTTCAGTTGCAAGGCTTGAAACCACATGGCTCTAATACTGAAACAGGGACACAATCAAAGAGGCTACTTTGAGAAACATGAAGCCTGGTCCCAATATGACGAAATCATTGATTTAGTCATCAAATCCCAATACTTCACTGCCCTCACCATTGATCCTCCAATCCACACTGAAACTCTAAATGAGTTTTGGGCTAACGCGGAGACGGTGACAGTGAATGATCAAGTGATCTCCCTCAATTCAACCATCCAAGGGAGAAGAATGGCAATCACACCAGCAACTTTGGGGATTAGACTGGGTCTAGATGATGTGGGTGCCCCAGATCAATTTCCAAACTCTGAGATTCATCTGACCATGACAGAGTGTGGTTACCAAGGTACTCTGTCACATGCTACTATTTTTAAGAAATATTTTGAATCTAAGTACAAACTTTTGTTTCATTACATAATAATGTGTTTGAGTCCAACAACTGGATCTTATGATCAAATGCCCTCTACTTTTCAACCTATTTTTCATTCCATTGTGAATGAAACAAAATTCACGGCATCAGCACTTTTCTTTAATGAGTTGGTGTTGCATCACCTCAATTCTAAAAAAGAAGTTTTTGTTGTATCCAAGGTTTATTATGCAATGCATAATAAAGGAACTTGGAGAAGAGGTGCTTGTGGATAAAACAACTACTTTAAACCCATTATCCTCAGAAGCATACTGTAGGCATAATAAACCGGATGCCTGGCCAGAAGATGACCAAGGGGAATCAGAAACAGTCCCCATGGAACCCTCATCTTCCAAACCCTTACCCAAAAAGGCCAAGAAATCGAAACAACAAAAACAAAAACCCACCAACCTAAAGAGAAAGGCAGTTCAGGAGGTTGAGATGCCTGAACTTGCTAATGTGCACTCTGCACTTGATAAAGATGTGACTGAAACATCCTCTCAGTCTCATCCATCTCAAGCCCCCACAAGAGCACCAATCACAATTCTCTTCAAAAGAAAGAAATTTAAGAAAACTATACCCATTGACTCTTCTTTTGAAACTGCCGAACCCTTATCCCAAACTACTGAACCTTTACCACAATCTTCTGAACCTGAAACCATAGAAATTGCCAAACTTCTCTTTGGGATAAAAGAGAAGATCCCATTAGAACATGTCAGTCCCCAACAAACACATCAAACAGGGGACATACCTTCAGAACTTGACATGAATGTGGATGTCCATAGCCCTAACCTAAGAGATGAGGATGAACCAGGGTTTCTAAGCCCAAACTTAGAGACTTTAGGTACATTTGAGGCTGCTACTACTCATATACCACCCAGTGGTGGATCTGAGGAAAGAAGTGACATTGCTAAGACCTCACTTGTGGCAACTACTGATGAAGGCTTAATGCCTGAGGTAGGAAATCCTCTGAACCAAGAACAAGAGGTACATGAGACAACTGGGTTGGGCCCAGCTCATGATGTAACTGATACTGTCCTCATTGAGGATGTAATCAGGGATTCAGATGATTCCATTGATTTGGATGATGATTCACACTCCACCAAACATGAATTGACGGCTGCCAGTGAAGGTCCTGCACCTGGTGTCTCTAAGCTCAAAGAGCTGGTCACACCAGATCAGGTTAAAGACCACTTGCTCCCTGATTCCCCTAAAGTGGCATCTTCTGTACAACATGAAGATCACCCAAAAACACACCCCTCACTAAAAATGCCTACCCAATTCCCTAGGTCATCAAGCGTAGATCTGAACCAACTATGCAGCCCAGATGGTCCCCTATACCAGATGATGAACACCCTCATTACCAATCACCTCAAATCTTTCACAATTGCTTTGGAGTTGTCAACCAAAAATCAGTTTGAGGTGATTAACAAGAAAATTGGTGAGCTATCCAACAAAATTGACAACAACTCAAGACAGCTTGCTAAACTCACTGGTAGAACTTCTCAACCTAGCAGGCTTCCAGAAGTGGATGAAGCCAAATAGTGGGAGAAGATTAAGGAACCAAGAGAGTCACTGGAAGCCAGGATAAAGGCAAGAGTGCCTCTACAACAACAAGAACTGCTAGAAAAAGCAAGGAAACAAAAGGAAGATCAACAAAGGCTTATTTCTGGAACTGAAGTTGAAGCTGAACCTTCCCAAGGCCTTAATGAAGAAACTTCTGATGACTCAGAAAATACTGAAGACAATCCTTCAGTAGTTGACACTTCTGTCAACACTTCAGTAGTTAACACTTCCAACATACAAACAGCTGAAGAGGCTTCCAAACCAACTGAACAACAACAACCAACTCCTATTCCAAGGCCTACAACAACAACAATGACTGTGCTAAACCCTTCTCCAATTTTAGAGTCCAAAGAATTACTAGAGAAGAGTTTACTTGCAGCCCAAAGAAAGGCTAAGGAGGATGGGATTTGGAACACTTTGGAAGCAAGGGAAGACATGAGCTTCAATGAAAAGCTTCAAGCTTATGAAGCAGAGCTGAATAGGCAAGCCAAGCTTGAAAAGATTGCTGAAGAAGACAAAAGACAACAACTGGTGTCTTTCATCACAATGAACAGCAAAACAAAGGCCTTTTCACTCAAAGTGCTCTCAATGGATGAGCTAACCAAAAGAGCTCAAATTGTTGCTGACAAACTTGCAACAGAAAAAGATAGAAAAGCCAAGAGAGCAGAGATGATTGAAGAACTGGTAGCTAATGACTATGGTTCAAAAGCCTCAGTGTCAAAATGGAAAGAAGACAGACTACTAGACACTTACAAGAAATACAAGGCTGCCAAGGCTGCAAATCCAGAGAAGTTCAAAACTTCTGAAGTATCAACTTCAGTAGTTAGAACTTCTGGTATCAAACAAAGACCAGCTACCAAGAAGAGAAAGCCAGAGGACAATACAAAGACTGACTTCAAGATGGTGTTGCTAGAAGGCAACACAGTTGTACATGGGGACTTTGATATTGAAGAAAAGCCTCTGATAACACAGTTTAGGGATCCTTCAACATTTGCTTACCAAATCCAGAAGACTATCACTGACAAACTGCACACAAAGGTAGTTACTGAACATCATTTACCTACTTTCAAATTACCTGATGTGATGCAAAAAGAAGATAGAAGTGAATTCCACCTGAGAGTCACAGAAATAGAAAATATCCAACACTCAGAAACATCCTAGGGATCCAGCATGGTTCCCTATACTTCAAATTTTGACAAATCTAAAGTACTGATCATCAGATGGTCCTTTACTGATTCCAACTCAGTATTGGTGACAAGAAGAGATCTTACAAGCAAGGCCTACAAATCCATGAATGAGCTAAAGAATCTATCAACTCAGGACTTGCTTACAATTCAACATTTGGAACCTGAAAGGGGATCTCTCACTGATGAACAGCTGAATCAACTGAAAAATTCCATGTTCAAAGAGATATGGAAGATAGTGAATGACAGAAGAAAACAACTGTAACATCGCAAAAATTTCCCCTAATTTTCCTACGTAAAAAAAAAAGAAGCCTTACTTCATACGCTATCCCTAACACAATTTATATATATTATATATATATATATAATATATAGTAATAATAATAATAATAATAAAAATAATAAATATAATAATAGTCATAATAATATAATAAAACACATACCCTTAAAACAAACCCAATATCCTTTCCTTATTTTCTAAGCCCAAACCCAACCACCCTTTCCCTTTCCTTATTTTCGGAGCTGGGCCCTGCTGAGCCCAAGGAGTCGGCCCAACAACCTTGGCCCACCAGCCCTTGTGTCTGTTTAAAAAAAAAAAAAAAAGGTCCCAGCCGGGTTTCGAACCGGAGACCTTTTCACACCCACACACACGTTCACACCATCTGGGCCACACACTCTTATTAGTTTTAACTCAACTTTAATTAAATTTAAACCCACTCTCGCCTCTCCCTTTTTCTTCCCTGTGACTCGCAACAGCAGATATGGGCAAGAAATCCCATCCTTGACCTACTAATTGGCTCAGTTAACGCGTTTTCGATCTAGAAATGGTAAGCATACGTGATTACCGGTCCATTATGACTAGGGGACGCGTTGATTAACAGTCAATTGTTGCCATATGAATCCAACGACGCGTCAAACATTCATGTCGTGGTCAACACTTACCAAATCATCGTTCCAGGCCTTAACATTATAAATTGGACGTTCACAAACCTTCACAACTCGCCACTAATCCATCCTACATCTCCAATTTCTTCATATAAGCTTCTGTTCATGATTAACGATCGTGCGTTTGACTTTTTTGGTTGACTGATCAATCGAGCTCGAAACGTAATTGTAAGTGTGATTATTGTGGTGGGTTTTGTTAATCGGAACCTACACAACATTAACCCCATGATTAATTGGGTTAATGTTGTGTAATTCGATCGATTGTAAAATCTAGGGCTCGTTCTTGATTATTTGGGGATAAACAACCTGCAAGCATGGGTATATAACTCAAACAAACAGGGATCTAACACCAAATGATTCGTAGATCGGTTGGTTATGCCTGATACCCTTTACCCGAGCCACGCAGGTTCGAGTCCTGCTATGGCGAGTTTTTATTTTTTTGTGTTGTTTTGTTTTCAAAACAAATAAATCAATATATATATATATATATATATATAATTACTAGTATTTTAAAATTAGTTTTAAAATACTAAAACTCATTTAATAATTCTACAAAAATTATTTTTAGTTAAACTGATAAAAAGGTTTAACTTACAATTTTTAGTTTTCTGAAATTTATTTATTTAATATTTATAATAATTAAATCAAGTTTATTCTATTTTATTTATAAAAATCTATAAAAATATCAAAACGATCTTATTAATTTCCACAAAAATTATCCTGAGTTTTTATAACATTAATCTTTTCAGAAATGATTTTTATTTCTGAAAAATCATTTATTTAATATTTTTAATCAATTTTTGTTAGTTTTAATCATAATTAAATCATAATAAATCCAATTTTTAATATTTTTGCACCAAAATTTTATACAAATTATTTCTGATCATTTAGAACAGAAATATAATTTTTAAACTGATAATTCTTTAATTTTAGTAATTTTTAATTATTAAAGTTAAAGTTTGACAATTTGTAATAAATAGATTTAATAATCTATTTTAAAGAAAATAATTTTATAAAAATTATTTTTATACTTTAAACACATCCTTGTGACCATCTTAGATTTAACATTTATAAAAAGATTTTTGGTTATTTATTTACTAAATTTCTCTCTATTGTCGAATATTTTTAATATTAATCAAACGAGCAATTATCCCCAATTCGAAGCCCTAGAAACTTATACATTTGTAGACTTGATAGACTTAGACATATTTATTACCTCATTATAGGGTGATACTTGATACATTTGGGCAACACCATTATCCAATTTTTCAACAGATATAACATTTTACCAAGGTGAGTTTTACATAGCCCCTTTTCTATTTATCACCATTTTTGGGGTGAAACATGTTACAACATTATTTATGCAATTCAATCATCAATGTGTCTATTTGTATTTCTATGTTGCATTATGTCTTGAACATGACTAGGGTAAGCACAATTCTAGCATAAACATTCATCAGCCAAACGGTATACATTGATAGATCTATTGGACTGACAATCTCACCCGGATACGTGCCTCCTACAAAGGTTACGTGGGTGTTTGTTACTGCAATATAAACGAGTGAACCATGAGCGTATGGGATGTACCACAATTACAACAGTCAACAAGGTTGATTATGCACTCGATTTACTTCTAGTATGTTTTCGCATATGGACTAGATTGCCATGACACATGAATTGCACAACAGTTTTATTCTATTATCAAAACCTATGTAATTCTCACCAACTTTTGTTGACCCAAAACATTTTCAACTTAACATGTTTCAGGTTCTACTTGCTTGAAGATTTGAATTGATGATTGAAGATATGTGTATAGTATTATTCATTTTGATGTACAAATTCTTAGAACAATTGTATGTAATTTATTTTAATCATTTATTGAAACTTATTAATTACCATGAGCTACTGAACAATCATCAATACGTGACATCCCGATGTTTCCGCCATCGGTTGGGGTGTTACAACAACAATAAGGAATTAGAAAAGGTTTTGGCTTCATCAATCCAGGGGGAGATTATTAGGACAGAAAGGATTGAGGAAACCACTTTTGCAAACCTTAGTCTAATTCATTCTTTTGCAAAATTATTCTAAGTATAGAACTACTGAAGAAAGAAGACCAAAGTACTGAAGAAGGATTCAACAAGTACTGAAGAAGAAAGATCAGAAGTTCTGAAGTCTAACCAGACAAGTTCACTAAAGAAATACTGAAGACAAACTACCCATTAGTAGTTTGTCATTCATCAGCACTTGTACCAGAATCATTCCACCGCCTTATGTTTCAGTAGTTTAATAGTTTATTATTACTTTATCATTTTGTACAAGTTCCAAGACTACAACATGTTGTAGTCTTGCTTCTGTGTTAAGTTTTGAACAAGATTCATGTATTTGTAAGTCTATAAATAGATGGGTTCATCCCACTATTTTAGACATTGATTTTAATTGAAACTGAAATCCTTCAAAGCTTATTATTGTTATTTCCATTTCATTTACTGAGAATCTGTTTGAGTATTTATTATCATTCACATTCAATACTTAGATTCTCGTTAAACTTGTCTTTCGTTTTCAAACATCCAGGGGGAGTAATAACTCCTGTTGATAGTGTAACTTTACCTGCTTATTCTGCTGTGCTAATCTGATAAGAACTTGCTAAACACATAAGTGTTCACTAGCAAGCAAACCTAAAAGAGCATACTGATCCAACAAATATAATGCGCTTGGATGGCTAACTTTTCCATGTTTCTTGCCAATTAGTCACCATACCTTACACCACACGTCGTAGAAATTTTGAAGGTTTAAGAATTCAATGATATAGCCGATGGCATAGACAGAATTAGACCCAGTATTTGGCATTAAAACTTATGAGAATAAGTACAACTCCGAGAACATAGTCTTATATAAGATCCACATTTCGATAAGTTAATCTACACTAAAACATAGATCTTAAGGATTAGTAACTTTCAAAACACACATAGGAATTCTCGACAAAGTACGTCTTTGAGTGCGTTCTCTATGAGGGTTTTAGGGAGATTTTCACTACATTTTTTAGACATCAAAGGTGTGGTGGGTTAGCTGCGGTACACCCTATATATAAACACCAATGGTGCATCAGGAATGAGATTGGGAATTGAACCAAGAACAAACCCTAATCTGTCGATAATTTAACCCATTCAAAAGTCGGGATTGATTCCAACTTCTATTCCTTGAGCCTGGTGTTAGGCTCTGTGAAGTTCTTACCACCTATTTAATCTCGAGAGATTTTGACAAATTTGATAATTAAAGATACCCGTGTAAACTTTTCTGGTTTAGATAAGTATGCTTTAACGAGAGAAGTAAATCACGATCATAGAAAGCAGTATATAAAGTATCGTGTAAGAAATTCCATTAACGGGGGAGAATGTAACACCCCAGTTCTAGGACCAAAATTTTTTTGCAATAAAAGTTAGTATAGCAAATATCCAAGAAATAATACATTTATGTACGAAATCGAAACCGAGTCATTGTATATAAAATAGTGTTAAATGATGAATGTCACGAGACCGACCCGATAGCTGTTACGAACCCGAACTCAGTTCCGTGACTCATGGATGAGTCACCCATGGGGACACATGGCATATGTGCCATATGCCACATGGCAACCTGTACACTTGACAACATATTTCACCAAAACCATTTGTGTAACAAATGGTTTTGATAAAACCATTTAACCTCACTCTCAAATATAAATACCCAAAGACCACCTTCACTTGCTTCCTGCATACACACACTAACGTAAAGAGAAAGAAAGCAGAAATAGAAATAGAGTCATAGAGAGAGAAGCCGTGGAAGAGAATGAAGGCCAGCCACCATCACAGCGGCGGAGCCACGACGACACTCCTCCCCCTCTGTCCGATAATACTCCCTAACAACACACATGCCTTACTGATTAAATTAAATAATAGAGACGAGAGAGATTAAGCGCCGGCGACGGGGCAAACTAGGGTTATGATTAGATTCTGACAACACAACCATTTTTCGGTAAAGGAGATAGACAAAGAGGATGAAGGGACGGGGGTAGCTGGTCTTGGCGGTCTCTATGGTGGAATATTTGGTTACTGAACTGGTTTTAAGATGGTGAATAGAATGTTGGTTAAGGAATTGGAGTTAAATCATGGTGGGTTGGGGTCACGATGGTAGTGCTAGGTGGTTGTGATGACCGGATTGGTAGTGGTTGTGATGTGGTTTAGGGTGACGGTTATGGTTAAGGTTGTGGTAGCTGTGAAAGTAATTTCGGTGGAGCTCGGGTCAAGGATTATTGACTGGTCAACAGAAGTCAAACCAAGACCGAGTCAAAATTAGTCAACAGCACCCAACATGGAACCGCAAAACTAGAAAGGTATAACTAATTCGAGTCCTATGTTTATGCATATTTATTTATCGTGTGTGACACATGTGGTATCTACAAGCCTAACGAATCTAAACTAATAAAAGATATATGTTAATAACAAGTATGGATATATAACATAAAATATAGTACGAGATTTATTGCATGTACGTATTTAAAACAATGATATGTGATTATTGATGCAATATTATGATAACTTTAAGGATAGATAATAAATAGGTTTTGATATTATAATATAAAGGTATAGATGCGGATTAGAGATTATCGTGTTAGAAGATTCGGGCTATCTATGTTTTGGATTAGAGCATCTAGAGTTATTGATGAGTAGAGATTGGATTGACTAGTGAATCGTACCTCACCAACCGCTTCGACGACCACCGCGATTCGTCCCTGCATTAGACATTAGTTAATATTATATATTGTATTTATATTATTTTGTAACTAAATAGTTGTACGAACATTTATTATAGACATTGGTTGCTTCCGTTGGGCAAGTTTGACATGCAAGTTTGGCAACTCTTTGGATAGTGCAAGCAATGACCAACTTCTTGGTATATTACACCATCAAATCCGTGGCGCACTTTAATTTTTCTCAGATGATACTTGTGGGGCATTTTCTAATACCCCATTTAGTACATTAACTGTATATTTAATGGGTCGATTTAGGTAAGGTTTCGTTTGCTTATAAATGGGTTGATATGGTTAATGTTCCATTCGCTTCTTAATGGGTCGATATGGGGAATGCTCCGTTTTTCTTTATATATTGATCGATATGGGTAATGTTCTGCTCGCTTATAAATGGGTCAACTTAGTACATTTTCCATCTAAAATCGACCCCTTGTAAGACGAGGTCCTGATATTTTCTTGTGATAGCAATAGGATAGGTTGACCCCATTGGATCTTCACCTTTATAGTGTAATTGACACATAAAGATATGAGATGATTAGGCTGCTAAACGTGCCACCCAAACCGTGTAATCATGCTCAACTTATGAAATATGAGCTTTTGTTATGACAGCATTAGCCATGGGTTCATGGCCATCTTGCAAAACTTCAATTGGTGAGACAACAACAACTTAGGTTGTTATGTTTAAAAGGGACCAAGTTGTTGGGATCTGAGATCTTAACCGCTAGGGAGAGGTAGGCTGTGGATTGCATGCATATATCGATTAGCCTAACTGATGTTTGCATATGGGCCATATGAACAACATGTTATTTATGTATATTGCAATTATTTGGAATTGTTTGTAAAATTTCCATGTTCCTATTTCCATTGTTGTCATCCATCTCTTACATTGTTGTTTTCTATGTTAGTTGTTTTTTATATTCAATTGCTCAAATATAAATCATATATTAATTATAGTGGTAAATTGGTGGTAAACAAACTACGTTAAACACATGGCAAAACGCGCGACATCAAAATATACGTACCCGCGGCAACGCGCGGGCATACCCACTAGTTAATATATATAGAGAAAGGTTCTTATAGAAATAGTTTTTATCTTACAAATTGTCCTTAACGTGAGAAGTGGAGGAGAATATTTTTTTCCATATTGTTAAACATGTATATTAGTACTGAAATCTAAAAAATAAAAAAAATAAAAAAAATAATGTATAGAAATTACGTAATTACTGATGTCTCACATAATTAACATATAAAACATGCATAAACAGTCTCATAATAGGGTAGAATTAAGCTTAAATAACTGATATTGGGTGCTTAATTCGTTCCTATTTGTATTTCTCAGGAAACTGGAGCTCCAAGCTGGAAACAGAGGATTTTCAGGCAAAAACTGGAGATTCCTAAGGATACGAGACTTGCAGCATGTTCCTTGTATGTTTGAAGACCATCCCGGGGCTTTAACACTGATAAACCCAGTAAAGGAGTGACCCAGCACGCCCATGCACACTTGCACGGAGGCCCTGCACGCTAAAAGACAACGCAGCAAACTTGGAGAACAAGAAAACTTGATGAAGAAGTTGGCACGCCCGTCCTCACATACTTAGCACACCCATGCTCAGACAAAAAGTAAAGACAAGACAGAACTACAGCAACAGAACGTATGTGTGACAGCAAGCACGCCCATGCCACCTATGGCACGCCTGTGCTTGCCCTGGAAACTCTATAAGTAACAAGCTAACCCCTACCATTTGAGCATCCCATTTCACCCAGACTTGAGCCTTCTTGGGTCAACTTCCAGGAGTCTTGCAGAGATCTTGGGGTCCTTTGGGAGGCCTTAGGGCCCTCCTAACACAACCACCAAGGTTAGGCCTCGTTCTACCTTGATCATCTTGGCCAAGCATGGGATCGTAGAGTAGCTTATGCAATAAACATCGAGGGTCGTGGGGATCATACTAGATACATATCACTTGGAAATGGAGAGCTTGTCCATGAGCAGCCATGTTCATGTGTTGATCATTTGTTATGGTTGTATCATTCTATTATTCCCGAACCCATTTCGATTTGTAGACTTTTATTATTACTATTAGTAGTTTATCTTTAGTTATTTGTTGTGTTATCTTCTTTCTAATCCTTGTTTATTTATCTTGTGACAGGTTCAAATGATGATTAACTTAATAACTTAAAATCAACCTTAACTAGATTAATTAACTAGAGGTTTAATCAGCTTCTGGTAGTCCCGAGCTAGATCCAAGGCGAGGAAACCGGTAGTGAGACAGATCCTTCGGGCTTCTGATATCCAAACCGGGTTCTAAGCAATGGCTTCTGAAGTGGACCAGATCTGAGTGACACATTTATGGAACTTACCAGATGACTGAATGATCTTCTTGGTAAAGGGCGGATTCACTATGGGTGCACCAGTGATCTTTAGATCGCACACCTTTAGGATTATGTTCCACCTTTGTCAAGGGTTTCATTCAGCTTGGGAGGTTATGGGTTGGGTTTATTAAGTCATCAATCAGCAAACCAACTTTATATTTACCGGACCTATAAGTATTAAAGTGTCATAAAGATAAATAATACAAGAATTTTATTTCTAGGTCTCGTCAGTACAAAACCGGTAACCAATGGGATACACATCACCTGAGTTGACTGTAATAGAGATCCTTCAGTCTTCATGATCGTTAACCTACTTATGGGATACGATGTTGCTAGGACTGACTCTAAGGAGAGATCCTTCGGTACGGAACGCGAGAGCTAAGGGAGGTGTACGGTGTTCCAGTACGGAAGTGAAGCCTCCATTACAAGAAGATGATAAGTCTGAGGACGAGAGACTTGACCGCGGTTTGGGGAGCCTGCTATATGCAAGGCCCTGGCGAAGTACCTTCATGCTGACGCGCATTGGGAGGTTGTGCATTCTACTCAGTAGTGGCCCCGCTTCTCTATCAAGGAGTCAACACTTCAAGATCACTCTCGTCCTCCTCACAAATTATTAATCTAAATTATTAATTTTGATAATAAACTTAACTACTTATACGGAGGACCCCAAGATGTGCATATTAGCTTACTCTACTATTTTAGTCTTTTATTTTATCAAACCCAAAACCTTTTTAAAACTATTTTTCTTAAAACCCCTTCGTTTTATTTCCTCTTTTAAAACCCGATCGGTTATCTGATTAAAGGTTGAGTAGGGGAAAGTATGTTCTCTTGGAATATGATACTCGGTATTTGCCCTAGCAAGCTATACTATACACGTCAGGTTCTCTGCCTATGTGTTGGTTTTAGTTTCTGAGTGACTATCGTTTACTTTATAAATTTAAAACTTGTGAAAGGGGTTTAGTGAAAATCAGTCGTCTTCTCCCAAACCAATGTTTCGTAGTTGTTACATCAAGTTTTTGGCACTGGGGAGATTGGCATCTTTTTAAACTACTAAAACCAAACGCATCAATTACTCAAGTGTAAACAATTGTAACTACTCTAATGACATAATTACACTATCTTTTTTTTTAATTTCTTTATATTATTCATCTAGAAAACATGTTTAAGCAGATGGCGAAAAAAATTTCTCCCTTCAGTTCTAATGTTTAGTAGTTAAGCCCATTTGTATTTGATCTTCACTATATATATATACATATATATATATAGGTAGATAGTCCTGTAGGAAAATTATTTTGTGTGAGAAGTGTGAGAAAGATTAAGAATTGATAAGTAGCCATCATGTTTTTGATTTGGGAATGATGTTTTGGGTTGTTTTGGCTTGAAAAAACACTTAAGACAACAATATACAAAAATTTTAAACATAATCTCTCTCTCTCTCTCTCTCTCTTCCTCTCTCTCTCACTCCCCCTCTCTCTCTCCCTCTCCCCCTCTTCCTCTCTCTCTCCCTCATATATTTTTCACCGACTCACCTTACATTCTCGTGGCCCAAGGCCCACCAAAACCAAATGTACCCACACTATCTATATTATCTTATTAAGGAGGAGTGATGGCTAACATAGTCATTTTCATTTCCATACAACTTAAGAAGCAATATGTACAACATACTTCAGCAAGAAATTTAAGGGTATTATGGGCATAGTTGTGACAATTAAGACACTTAGGAGGATATGTTTGTAATTTTACCATCATTATCTTACTCACATCCTAAGATTCTATTCCAATCTTGCCCTCATGACCATACCAATAGATATCCATTGAATTGTCTTTAAGAATTGTTTTAATTGTGTTTATTGTAAGGTGAGACCTTTGAGTGCCTCTAATGAAGTGTATATGTCATTTTCTTGATATTGAAGTTCATTATCTTCAATGGTTAGGAAGAAAAGCTCCATATGAAAAAAGTTGCACTAAATATCTCCAAGGATGTGAAGAAATTTTGGATAAAAATTGAGAAGCTGGTAAGTCATATATGTAATTTAGTATATGAGGGGTTTGTTTTACATTATAATTTTGATACATATTTATTTTCTATAAAATATCATGTCATTTTAGGTGTTGTACAAGCATCGGTTAGAGCTTGATCAAAAGAAGAAAAAAAGCTCTTGATAATCATCTTGAATTTCTTCTAGGGCAAACCGAAAGGTAATTTCTTGACCTATGAATTTGGTTATTTTACTCTCTAATGGGCCAAGTGGCTAACTAGGTAAAATAAAATAAAATTAGACAGGAAGAATGTTGTTTAAATGGGTCGGATGGGTCAAAAGTTTGCCAAAGTGTAATTTGTAAATTGTAAAACATAAAATCTCATTTTTTTATTGAAGTCTCATATTTTTTGTTTACTTTTCTCCTTCTTTGAGAGTTATTAATTTGTGCCATATTTACGCAAAACTGTAAAGCAACTAGATTTTTGTTTGTTTTTCAATTGGATGGTTTGTAAATGATATACTTCATGTATAAATAGGCATATTTAATTCAATGTTACCAACATTACAAACACAAGCATTATGTTATCTATATACATCTATGTGAAATATAGATTGAAAAACACATTGCATAATACACGCACTTAAATTTTCATGGATAATGAGTATGATATGTTGATTGATAACAAGACCTTTTGGTTTCATCATAATTGTGATAATGGGAACTTATGTTTTCTTTGCTTAACGCCAATTCATTGAATTAAAATTGAACTTGTGGAGTCTGCTATAATACTATACCCAGGTTAAAATTTGTATAATATATGACTGAAGTCATCTGGATCTAAAGATGGAAGAAGTGATGTGATCTTGCTTAAGTTCTTGAAAGCTAGACTTTAAAGTCGAAGATTTTTTTTAATGCTTAAGAACACGTTTTTATGTAGAAAAGTTTGTCGCATTGACGATTTGGTAGATGAAAATATTAGATATGGACTTGATAAACTAATATGGAGTAGCATACTATATATTATCGCTCCCGCGGCAACGTGCGGGCTTCCTACTAGTATTCTTTACGTCTCTCTTGCTTCTGCTTGTTTACTTTTTGTTCTTTTTAGTTGGGCTACTTTAACATAATTATATATGTCCAACCACCTTGTTTGCAAAGCCCATGTGACTATATAACTGAAAAGTCTACTTGATTTTTAAATTGATTCCACATGATTTGTAGATCACTTTCAAATTCTTTGCATTTGATATCTTAATTTGCATTTAATCTGTCAAAATAAAGCACATGAAATTAGATCACAAAAATAATAAAGTCAATTAACAGAAACTTATATATTGAACCATGCTTAGTTAATTCATTATCTTCTATAACCTACCAAATACCAAAACAAGATAAAATACTAAGTTTTACACTAATATTAGTATATTTATATTATGATTTATATTAAATAAAGTGTACCTAATATACACCGATTAAACACTAAAATATATACAAAACTAACATATTAATAAGGTGTGTTTCACAACATATCATCTCACACTATACTTTACTTCTGGAACCCATTTTTGCCCTAAATCTACCATTTCCAAGCCTTAAACATAATTTCTAGCAAAATCTAAGGTGTGTTATTCATCCTAAGCTTTTATCACGTCGTTATTTTGATCCTTAAAGGCCCAGACCTGGTTTTATAAAGTTAGTGTCTTTGAAAACCTTTGAAAAACAGTTTTCAAACATGTCTAATCCTTTGAATTGGTTCTATGTGAAGGATTCATGCATAAAACGATTTTTGATGATTAAAACATGGGGATTCTTATGTGTTTAATGTTTTGTTGATATGAATGAGTTATTAGGATAGTTATCTTGAGTTAGAAAGGTTGTTTGATGAGTTTTGATGATAATATGCGCTTTGACCCGTTTGAATGCATTAGGAGGATTTAGGATGTTATAGGATGATTTGATGATTGAATTATGTTAGGGTTTATGCTAGAATGAGGTAGTAACAATATGATGATGATTGGAACGTGATTATGTGATGAAATCTGATTATTTTTCATTTAGGGTAAGTTATTCATGCAATGATGTGATGTTTTCAAAATATTATTCCATTTTGGGAAATGCTTGCAATTAGGGTCTTAGACTGATGATAAATTGTGGGGTTTTCATTTAGGATAAGTTGCTTGATGATTATGGATTGATATTGGGTGTTTTTACATGTTTCGGATATTTGGAGGGTTTAACGCGCGAAAGGAGCCACCCCAGCGGTAGGGGGTGACTAGCTAAGCTAGTCGCATGCTGCAGGGGGCGACTAGCTTAGCTAGTCGCCTCTAGGGAACCCGTCACCCCTCTAGGGGGCGACTAGCTTTGCTAGTAGCATGTTTGATACCCAATAATGTGTTTTGATGCCTAGTCGTGTGTTTTGCTGCTGTAAGTGTATTTTGGGATCCCAAAACATGATTTGACACCTAGGAACATATTGGAAGCCCTGGGGCATGTCTAGAAACCTGGTAACACGTGTTATAACTCGTATGTGCAGTATGTGAACAGTATGCTAGACTTTGTGGACTGTTATGCGTATATGGTGCATGTTTACACATGATTGCTTGGTTACTTGTATTTGGCTAACACGGGGGATGTCGGGTCACCAATGTGATGTCGAGTCTTGTTTGGTGTGGTCAGGTTAACGTTCAAACGTGTTTCAAACGTTCAATGGTTATGGTCTGGACTTTCGGGGACTAGTTAACCTTCGGGTTGTTAGTCCAGATATTTATATACATCTTATGATACGTCGCCGGTATTAGGGACTATCATAGCATTTTCGGTTTAACTAATTTCAAGAACGCAACTTAAGGTGAGTGTCACAGCTCCACTTTTACTAATTTTACTTTCGGTGGAGAAACATGCTTTGGATTCATAAAGATCATGTTATACTATGGTTATCTTTTGTTTACTACACGACGTTTCATCCTAAGTCCCAAGGGAAACCATGAATATGTGGATAAACATAACGGGGGAAATGTGGATAGATCTATTGGGCTTGACGAACCCCAACCGAGTCGGCTGGAGGTCGGACGGGTGCATATTGTCTCTAACTTTCGGGCCTACCGAAAATGACGGTAGCCCAACATTCGGGCATTCATATATGGTTACATGTCAGTAATGGTTTCTAACCGTGGTAGTAACAATGCATACGTCTAACTAACGTTCATATAACATAGTATTAACGGGATTGATCTTTCAAACTTATGGAAACGTTTTATAAAAACCTGTGAACTCACCAGCATTATGTGTTGACATTTTTGGCATGTTTTCTCAGGTCGCTAAGGTAGCAGTACATGGACTAGGCTCACGGGGTCTTGCACTGCGTCTAAAGTTCAGTTGCATGTTTTTAAACAATTTCAGACTATGTTTATACTATTATGGGTTGTAAACTTATTTCAGCTTCTGCTAGTGTTTCTTTTATATTATAAAGCTTCATGGTTTTGGTTTACGTATTTTTACATATAGTTGTCATTTATTGTGACCGTTGACTTGGATCTTGGTGTGTCACGCGCCTCGCGGTAAAACCCCGCAAGTGTGACAGATTGGTATCAGAGCCAATGGTTCTAGTGAACTAGGACTGTATGTAGAGTCTAGTCTATAACAGAGTCTCACACACTAAACGGTCACATACATATAAGTCGTATTACGTGGGACATTTACTGACTTTGCAGGGGTGTTGGTATCATCATCATCTATATGTTACATCATCCATTCTGTCTTTTATTGATTTCTATCCTCTATCTCTACCTTATCTTCTTCGTCGGGTTTTGAGGACGAAGAGGTTGGCTTGTTGACATGGCAGTGGCGTACATTGGAGTAGCTTCGGTATACTCTTGAGATCTGTCCAGTATTCGGACATCTCCCTTCTATACTTCAATGGACACACTTGCCTACACGCACTATGTTACACTTGTACTAGTAATAGTACACCTCTAGGTGTTAGTGTCCGGTAACTCGAACTTCGAACTAGGAGTACACTTGGAGGACCATGTGGAGCAGTTTATCATTTCGGGTGCACATGTAATCATAAGCTGAGATGCATGAAAATCCTGGTGGACTCTGTGTTTGGACTGATGGTCCTGGATTGGACCTAGACCTTAATTCTTTTGATTACTAGTGGTTTGTAGTGATGAATTTGAATATCTTGTTCGGGTACATATACAAGACATGCATATTAGCCCAAAATGTTTGAAAATAGTAAAAAGGGCATCATGAATTCACCTTCATGATACATTCCGGTCACAAAGTTAGATAATCCTAGAGTGGTGAAATTGATCAAGGACCTGATATTGTGAGAATAAAATCCCTAGTTTTCATGATAATAATTTTCATTAAAATTCCTAGTGATTTTCTTATAGGGTCAATTTTAGGATAAAACCATCCTGAATGATTATTATTTCAAACGTCTACATGCCCTATTAGTCTGTCATAAACAACTATAATCTTTTATGACAAATTAATTGACATACATCTATACATATAATATTTAGGAGCAATTTTTGACACATGGCATTCATTTAGCCCCCTAGCAATTAATTCTCATCCATCATGGCACAATGAGAGAATTAATAAAATTTTCTTTTTTTTAAATCAAAAATCATTATAATTAATTAATATGTCAATCTATGGCCTTTCTAATTTCTATAATAACAATAATACAGAGTATTTGATGACAATAAAAAAAACGTAGAGAGGGTTCTCTCCTCTCTCTCTTACCCTTACATGAAGATGAATATAACTCATTTCAATGTTACTGATTTCAGATCCAGCCGTCTGCGGCCATAGCAGCGTCATGACGAACAGGTTGGAGCTTCAATCGATCCACGGTATTATTTTTGTATAAGTTCTTTGTTCATTCTATCATTATGATTACGATTTCTTGAACGATTAATAATATTGGGAATTAGGGTTTAATTTGAGTCTATTTATGTATGTATGTATGGATAGGGAGAAACTCAGTTTGTTCTTCTCTGGCCGAGGATCTGAAGGTTGAAGAAAAAGAGGATGGGAGACCTGAAAAGAAAAAAGAAGAGGTTTGTTAAGTGTTATTCTTTTTTGGTTACTGTTTAGCTCGTGAAACACTAATAACAGGAGTATAATATCTATTTTGAATGTATAATCGAATGCTTCAAAAGGTTATTGAAGAACAAATGTATGGGTAGGTTTGACGACAATTGTTCGAGTACCTAGAGGCATATGGTAACAAAATCTTTAACACAGAGTACCCATGTAGTGCAAATCATACACGTTCGTATGTTACTTATCTAGCAAAACAAATCAAGTTACTTTCTTTAGCATATTATTTTACTTTCATATCTAACAAATTTTCATGTAATTATGTTTTGTTGTAGATGCGCATAGAAGGTATGGTGGGATGGGGACATTGTTAGTTATAAAGGTGAGCACTTTGCTGTAAATTTTCTTCTTTATATCAATTAAACGGCAAATTTTGAGATTTGGGGATTTTCTGTTTCCTTGAAGTATGTTCTTTAGGTCAAATAACTATCAAGAAAGGAGGTCAAATGGGTCAAAAGGAGTTAAGACCATGACTTTATTGAAGGGGATTTTCTGTTTCGTTGAAGTATGTTCTTGAGGTGAGATTTTTGTTTTGTAAATTGTGATTATAGAAAATATCATCCCGATACAAGCAGAGGAATAGATCGAGAAAAATGGCGACAGAGCAGTCGGCTGAGGTCACACCGGAATTTGATCTTCGTCCCTGGCAGTTGCAGGTACACTCTGCTTTGTTCATCGTGCTTGGTTTCCGGTAACTCAAAATCATTTTGCCTTTGTTCTTTACTTCTTTTCATTAATGAATTTTTGAAATATATGTACATATGATACTTATTTTTTTCATCTAAAATGGTTGTTTCTTTTATGTTTTGGAGGTCAAGAAGCTTAGTTGGATTTGCTGCGGATGTGGTTGCTGCCATTGATCAGGTATTATGCTGAATAAGATACACATGAATCGTAAACTACATTAGTGTTTAGGGTGAGCAGCGTTCTGTCACATACTGATAATATGGAACATGTAGCGCCTTTTTTTTTATCGATTCTTTTGAAAGGAGCAACTCTTATTGGCGAAATGAAATGAAGAAGAAAGGGCTAGCCAGATATGGTTACTTATAATGTGCTAATTAATGGGTTTTGAATGATATGCTATTGATGTGCTGCCAACCGAATGTGGTGACGTGTAATATTGTGTTGAGGAGTATGTGTACTTTGGGTCAATGGATGGAGGTAGAGAAGTTTGTGGTGGGTATGCTTCGAAAGAGTGTTCGCCGAGGGTTGTAACTTTTAATATTTTGATTAACTTCCTGAGGCGAAGCTTCGCTTTAGTCAGTTTGACCTGGTTTAGTACTTTGTGATCAATGTATATTACACCGCTTATCTCTTTTATACTCATTTCCTGTTGGATTGTTTGTAGGATCATTAGGGCGTTTTTGGTTGAAGAACAAAGGATTTTTAAGAAGGTTTTGAAGATTCAGAAAGCTAATTGACAGGATGAATTGAACAATTGGGAATCAAAATCGAAAACCAACAAAAGGTTTGTTTATATTTAATATTATTGATAAAACATTAATTCTTATTTTCGGTTAGTAAATGGTTTGACTTTTTTAAAAATCATATTAATTTCTTATTAATATCAATGTTTGTAATTATGGAAATAATTTATGTTGTACACAACCATCTGTGATTTTTTAAAAAAATTTCCTTTTGAAAACAATAATTGTTTTTTCGGTTAGTATATGGTTTGACTTTTTTTAAAAATTCATATTAATTTCATATTAATGCCATTTTTTTAATTATGGAATAATATTTTATGTTTTACAAACCATACTTGACAAACAATCAAAAGTAAATTTTTGGTAAATTGAAATCGTGCAATTTTAGCAAATAAAGAATCAAGGTTTGACTTTGTTTTTTAAAATTCAAACACAATCTTTGAATGCAAAACAGATTCAGTTTTTTTTTACTTCTAACAATTTATGAGTTTTTATTAACTGTAATATTTTAAATTTTTTTCAACAGAAAAAATAACAATTACTAAACCCAATCAAACAGATTTAACAAACAATTAAAATAAATTTGGTAGATTGCCATATTTAAATTTTAGAAACAAAAATTCAAATTTTAGAAATAAACAATCAACCTGTTTTTTAATAAATTTAAAACATTGAAAGATTGAAATTAAACATTCAATAATTTTTTTTAAACATTAATTTGTAGTTTTTTGGTTTATAAATTTAACATTTTAGTTAATTATTTTTTTTTGATACTTTTAGCAATGTTTGACTTCTTTAACCACCTTAATTGTTTGACACGATTTGACTTTTTTTAGTCAATAGATACTAACAAACAATAAATTATATTTAAAAAATATACCTATACAACTTAAAAATCTACGGATTATATATGTTTAAGTTTATTTTAGGTATATTGAAATCTTTACATTTTATACCTATACATTTTAAAAATCGTCTATAATTTAAATAAAAAAAATTCGAATTTTTAATTATAGCAACATTTTAATCTAAATTAATTATAGCAACATTTTAAGCTAAATTAATTTTGATTTCCATTTTATATTACTTGTGTTTTTTCATTTAACTTATGGTTTTTTTTAGGGTAATGACAAAGGAACACTGTTATCTAATATATCTAACGGTAAACGAATTTCATATATTTTACATCTTTATTTATATGCTAATGGTATTATGCAAGTAATTTATTTTTCTTCACAGTTCTCTCGAATGAAGAAAAAATTAAGAATGCGGTCGAGTGTCGCAAATTTAGAAAATTACTAGATGCCAAGAGATGCAAGGTCAATAATCCTACAAATGATGGAATACAAAATGTACCACCAAGTGGAGTATTTAACTGCGACTCAATTGAATCTTCACACCGTTTCAATGTGTCTAAAGATGTGGTGTATAAAGAAATATTTAGTGATATTTGAATACAATGTGTATTGGTTTCTTTTAAATCTTCATAAAATATTTCTGCTACATTTTTTTATATGTTTTACCCCTCAAAATAATTGTACGTTGGTGAACCGCGTGTAACGCGAGCAAAGATCTAGTTACATAACACTTGGAATCAATATTATATAATCCGAAGACCCATAATAGAGCATGCCAAAACTAAGGCCACGCATGATGATCATCATTGTGGTGAGGATGGTTTCACGGAAAAAAAAATGTTTTTTTTTTTTTTCTAGCCTATTTCAAGTTGCAACTATACTCTTTTCTTTTTCACCTAGTTCCAACCAAACATCACTAGGCTGGTCATGGGAAGCTTTCGCTTCACTGTCTTAGTCTAAATCGATAAGGTTAGGGAATAGTACCTGGTGCGATATCATGGAATCTAAACCGAACTCTTGATGTACCGAGGCGAGCCCTAACAACTCCACAGAATCAAAACACAAACTACATCAATAATCCATGTATCATACGGAATTGACGACATTCGTGATCGAAAGAGAAGAACTAACTTGGTTCAAGAAAGATGAAGACGGAGACTGGCGAGAATCCAGAAACTCCACCCCGGTTAAACCGTAAGATCAAAAGATCCAACATGCCGGCTACAACCGAGTCACGAACTATATGCATACATGATGAAATCGCAAGCGAACCTATATTTCTTGTATTGGGCAGCTACTAAATATCTCAGTTTTTTTAAGTATTGCTAAAAGTTTTGAATTGTTATTCAACAGTCACATAAATAAATAAGATGTGTGGCTAAAAGTAGGTTAATGATCCATCTATAGTGGTGGAGTGGCTTTTGTTTCACCTATGTGATTAAACGTTCAATCCCCACTTCCATCATTTATGGTTTGGTATCGGGGTGAAGATCGAATACGGGTGTCGTTGGTTCGAATCTGACGGGCGGCGAGGTTTTACCGAGTTCTATAACAATGTCGTGCCTTCGGGCGGGTGGGGCTCGGGTATCCGCGCAACGGGAGAAGGCATGGGCTGCTGGAGGTCGAGTAGTCGATTCTTGGGCACGGCGCCCCGCAAGGGTGGTTGCCAAATAGTTGTTCGCCGATAAAAAAATAAAACAGTGTAAGTTTCTATATTTAGCACAAGTCTAAAGCAAACGAAAATAAAACAGTGTAAGTTTCTATCTTAATAAAATACATAAAGATAGCTTTTAATAATCACCCGCAGTACACGGCAAGAAACATGAGAGCCTGCAATTTCAGAAATTTTACCCTTCATCTTCATTAAAGCTTCACTCACCAACCTTGACAAAAAAAAATCCAAAAAAACAAAGAAATTATTAGTACAAGTTCGAGAAGATACTTAAATAAAGTGATGTGTAAACTGCAAAGCGTGCAACCATGTACATACTTGGATCTATCTTCCTTCCAAATATATCTCGAATATAAGTAATCATGAACACCACCTTAGATATCTCTACCCTCAGTTGTCTGCTCGTGTTGCCCGTCGTGCTCACTACCATTTTCACAACCTGCAGCGATCTCTTCACAATCAGAATCTACGATTCTATGACGCGTTCATCCTTCAACAGTCTCTCACCTGCTTATGTAAAATCTATGATCTTCGTCAACAACCTCTTTGTGTTTCCAATCTTCGCACAATTGTCATGGTTACATGCAAGCTTTTTCAGGATCTGCAGCTCCAATTCATTGAACCCCCAATTCCTGTAGCTTTGGTTGTCCACACTTCTTGTTTCGTAATTTCACCGCAATTTGTCACACAAATTAGGTCAAATACACAACAAATCAGCATCAAATTAATTCTCTGTGTGAGGCAAAATTACTCAAAAACAACCATTAGTTTACCTTCGCTCCATAGTAAGCATAGATTTCATCAAGGGGTTGATGTATAAGGTCGCGCCAGTTCAGAACCCAACATTTCAAAAGCCGCTTCCTCTTTATCTCATCTTTTAAACAAAATCATTTCACTGATCAATAAGACAAGCACAAAAAGAATCAAATAGCAAATAAATCTTAACAAAAAAAAAGCGTCGAACCATGGATAGGAAAGACTTCTTTAACCATGGCTTCTTTTTCCAACTTCCACAAAAGAGGTTTCCCAGGCTCCCATCTAATGTCTCTACGGTCAGATTTTAAAATGATAGCAGAATCACTCTTGTTAACCTGTACAATTATAATATAGATACAAAACATCAACAAAACTGTAGTATAACCTTTAGAAATTACAGGTCTTGTACGCCAAACTAAATACAGCAGCTATCGACCACGAAAGCTATCGACCTCGTCAATGAATATTATTGCAGGCTGGAGCTTGTACGCCAAATTAAATAATAGCAGCAATTGCAATATTCAAACATTACCATAAACGACCACTACCTTGATACTTTACAGAATGTAGAACAAAGATCTGAATGAAAAAAGCACTTGTTTTGATTGCTTGTGTAATGCCGATAAAAGAGAGGATTTTATGAATAAGATCATCGAGCAAGTTGCTTAGTCTATCACCTTCTACTTTGAATCTAAATTTAGCATGCCTGGAATCCATTCTCTCCAAACTTTATCTTTGCGGAAATACGAAACTCAAACATATGTCAGTTCCCTTCCATTGCTAAGCCACCAGCATCATGCCTTCTTTTCAGGATCAAGATGTGTAAGTGCATGATGTCCCTAGGCTAGTATATATGTTGATTGGACGTGTCACGGGGTGTTTGGAGATGTGTATACGCGTTTCGGGACGTTTGGGACACTTCAGGCGAGTAGGAGTTCGCTTTAGGCATTTACGGCCTATACCATATGAGTTTACATACTTGATAGCCCTACTCGTGTGAAGCTACATACTTGATAGCCCTACTCGTGTGAAGCTACATACTTGATAGCCCTACTCGTGTGAAGATACATACCTGATAGCCTCCTACTCGCCTAAAGGGGTCTGTACGAGTATGGGAGGTATAAATAGTCCCAATCATTGCCCTAATCATTAGTTCTTGCCTCACACACTCTCCAAACACCCTCCCAAGGTCTGTAAGGTCTGATTTGATCTCTGTAAACACTCGTGCTCTGTTTTTAGTGATTAATCGATAATCTTTTGACCCGTGTGTGTGTTGTGATTACTCGTTTGTCTTAGTTTCATTATCGTATCTGTTGTTAAAGCATATTAGAGGGATTCCGCACCTCTAGTATAAACCCCGTGATTGTCGGATTTAGCGTTATTCGATCCTACAAGTGGTATCAGAGCCGAGGCTCTTATCACGGGTGTTTTAATAACAAAAACGAGCAAAAACAGGTTGTTTTTGGTGTAAAAGTTCAGATTTTTAAGCAAAAACCTGTTCTTATTTTTGAAACTTTGAGTTTTTGTCAAAAACCCATCTTTTTCAACATCTTGGTGTGTGTTTATGGATTAAAACGTGTGTTTTTGATTAGGTTTTGTTCTAAAAGTGTTTTGGAAACTTTTCCAATCATTTGGGGTATAAACACATTGTTTTAGATAAGATTTTGAGGCAAAAACGGCTGTTTTTGAGCAAAAGTGGGGTTACAGATCAGATCTAGCGATTACGCAGACATTCTAGCGAGTAGGAAACCCTAATCGCCTCTTTTTAGGCGATTACAAGAAGTTTCACACGATTAGGTCCTATTCGCCTATCCCTTAGGCGATTACAGGATTCTTCACACCTGATAGCCCCTACTCGCCTCTAGTTCTAGCAAATAGAGGCCTACTCGCCTCTAATTCTAGCAATTAGAGGCCTACTCGTCTAAATCAGGTGTGGTATAGCTCCTACTCATGTGTAAGGTCCCAAAACACTAGCATTTACACCCTAATCGCCTATAATCACACATATAGAGTTCCTAATCGCCTATAAGGACCTGAAACTGAAAAATTTGACTAAGTATCGGACTTTTGACAAATATTAACATATGGCAAACCCGTGGGGTCATCTAAACCAACCAAGGCAACATAATAACCAACAATTGAACAATCAAGCGAACGTACCCACAAACCCTTGGCAATACTCAGCCGAGCGAAACGCGCAACGGATGCAACAAGCGCAAATGCAAGCGAATGTTGCCGGAATCAATCCGTGGGCGCTAGCGGCTCAACAACAAGCGATGAACGCAAATCCTTGGGCACTCGCGGCTGCTGCAAACTCACAGACGAATCATCTGTCTTCCGTTCTCATGAGTGACTTAGAGACGGGTAGTTCGAATAGGGCGCCGAAATTACAATACATGTCAGACTACCATGGTTGGAAAGGCAGATTTCAAACATATGTTGAGGGTATAGATGGTCTCGTATGGTCAGCGATAGAGACTGGGTATAGTAGGCCTATGGTTGAGAACTCCACAACTCCGATCTCAATTGAAGACATGAATGAAGATCAGAGAAAGAAATATAACTATGAGAAGAAGGCGATGGCAGCATTGAAGCAAGCTCTTCCAAAGGACATCCTTCATCAATTCGCTCAGTGCACAACATCTCAGATGCTTTGGTTAGCATTGGCTGAGCGAAATGAGGGTAATATGAAGACAAGAAAGGTCAAAATGGATCAGCTCAAGAAGGAGTTCGAGAACTTCAATGCTATAGGGAACGAGTCTCTGAGGGATTTGACGGCTAGATACTATCATCTGATGTCAGAAATGTATCAGTACGGGGTCTTATATTCATCTGCGGACCTTGTAGAAAGATTTGCTGAGGCGCTACCTCCTCACTGGCATCAATGGTTGGATATTCTAAAATCAAACAATGCATATCAGACTCTCTCCATCAACGAGTTCATTACCGAGCTGGAGAACAAGGAGATAGAGGAGATCAGGAGAGCAAACAAGGCGCTCATTCCACAGAATCCCAGCATCTATTATGGGAATCCTCTTCAGGACACCAGTGTGGGTGGCACCAAACCACAAACTGCTTTTGTGGTTAACCCGGACCCAGTCTATGCGTTCGACAATTATGGTCCCCCAACTGATGTTCCCCCTCCTACATATCCTTTTGGACCAAACCCGTATCCTTTGAATTATAATGCTAACCAGTTTGGTGTTAACCCGTTTTCTCATCTTGCAGCACCAGCGCAGGCAACTGCAAACTTTAGTGGACCCTCTTCTGCAGGTTTTGGCGGGGCTCCAACTACAAGTTATGGTGGATATGGAGGTGCTTCTAGTTCTAATCAAGGTGGCTATCAGACCAATACAGTCCCAGAGCAGCTGAACACTGCGGGTTTAGGAAAGGTGACTATAGAGCTAGCTCAAGAACACATGGCTCTATTGTCGACTTTGGTGAACTCCTATAGTGGACTGGTTGCTGGACAGATCGGGAATCCTCATCTTACACAGGAGGATTACTCGCAGATTGATAAGGACGACATGGATCTGATCGACATACAATGGCACTTCGCGAGCGTGGTGAGAAGGGCAAAGGATTACATGGAAAGGACGGGAAGGAGAGATGTCTTGATCAACAATAACACCAAGTTTGGGTTTGACAAAACAAAGGTCACATGCTACAACTGTGGCACAAAAGGGCATTTTGCAAGGGAATGTGACCGACCTAAGCAGCAAGGACATCAGAATCCCTTCAACAACAATAGAGCTAATCAGAATCAGAGGCAGCAAGCTCAGGGTCAACCTAATACTGAGCGTGCTATTGTTCCAGTCAACAACCAGAATCAGAACCAGAGGCCGCCTGCAAACAACAATCAAGGTCAAGCCATGGTTATTCAAGCTGATGAAGGCTATAACTGGAACCATCTGATCACCGGAGATGAAGCTCCTCAAGGTGGTGCAGCTTGTTTTGCTCAACAAGCGTCTGAAGCACCAGCCGAAGTTGAAGAAACTTCGAGTCAGTCTGACATCATCACTTCTGAAACCGAGGTGTCTGACTGTGACTCGGAGTGCGATTCTGATAGTGGAGAAGATTTGGAGGAGTTGTTAGCTGAAGCAGATGCATTGATCGGTAAAAGGTCATTTCTTGTGGATGCTGACTGCACAGAGAAGAACTACGGCGAATTCTTTGGAGCTCAGAAGACAGCAGCTCACTATGCATTGATGGCCATCACTGAATCGTCGAACAAGGTAAGTTCTTCTTCTGATTCAAAGTTAGATTGTGTAGAGTGTAATCAGCTGAAATTCAGAATTAAAGAATTAACTGAAGAAAATCTGAATTTAAAAGCTGATGTTGGTCCGTTGCAAAGGTCAATTGATTCCTTGAGACAAAAGGAGAAAAATTTTCTAAGTACAATTGAAAATTATAAAAAGGATGTTTCTGAACTGTCCAAAACCTTAGCTAACAAACAGATTGCTATAAATAATTACATCAATGAGGTCGAAGACACTAAGAAGCAATTGGCCATTGTTAACTGAGACTATGAAAAGATCAGGAAAAAGCTTGAGAGTTATTTAAACTGCAAGTATGTCCTTGATCACATAGTTGAACACTCTGACAAGGAAGGTTTCTCCACCAGTCCCAAATACTCTCAATGTTCACCTCCGGTGAGATTCGAAAATCACAATTTTGATGTCTTGCCGAAGGAGGAACTTGTGGACGTGGCAGCCGAGGCAGCAAAAGCTGCAGAGGCGGCCAAGGTTACTGAAGCAGCTAAACCTGCTGAAGTCACTAAGGTTGCTACTCCTGCTAAAGCTGTCAATTTGTGTGAGAAACCTGATGATATCAGTGTATATGACACTGACACTTCGGATGATGAGCTCGATGAACCTCCTAGGTATGCACCGGTTAAAACTATAGATGTTCCTCTTGAGAATCATATCATTACAACTGAAACCTTGAGTGAACTGCAACCGAAAGTGCAAACCGAGGATGGGAGGAGGATTAAGGTGTTCTATAAGTTAAAAGGGTCTGAAAGGGTGTATGCTGATGAGGAAGTCCCTCTTAGATGTATCACCCCTGGTCTTGTTGCCAAAATTTGGCAAGAATCTGTCATTACCATAGAAAAGGAAACCTGGAGTAAAAACAAGGGTAAGGGTAAGGGTAGAAAAGATCAGGGAAATCAGTCTAATGAAAACAATAAGAAAAATCAAAAGTCGAACACCGTTAATCCTCAAAATCAAGCTCAAAGAAACGGTCCGAAAAAGCATGTGACTGAGTTCATTAGATCGAGCGGCACTGAAAGAAATGACGATCCTCAAGTCGATCAGCAAAGAAGATGTCTTGAGGATCTAAAACATAAAAACTCATTTGCCGTTCCATCTAACAAAAGGAACAAAAAGGAGACCAAACCCGAATCTCCTAAGTTTGAAGAATATAGATCCTGTCACAAGTGCGAGGAACGTGGGCATTTAGTTGCTGCGTGCCCTGAATTGAGACGAGAAAGGATCAAAGTGGATGATCCTCCCAGCTCTAGCAAATCCAAGCAACCTGTTTCCCCTAAACTCTCAGAGAAACAAAAGGGAAAGCAGGTCGTTTATGATAACCGCAACAAGATTGCTATGAACCAAAAGCCAGTTGATGCCAGGGGTCCACAGCTGAGGGGGAGCACTGTTCCTCCAAAGGTTGAAGCAGCGCCTAAGCCACCAGCAAAGGCTGCAGCTAAACCGCAGGGCAACCCCAAAGCTGCTCCACGCACAGTTAATTCTGAAGTGGATCCAAAATCTGTTCCTACAAAGGAATCCAAGGCTGGACCTTCTAGCCCTCAGGCAAAGAAGAAGCCCAAGCCAAAGAAACCTGAACAGATTTGGAGACCCAAGTCACCAACCAAAGAAGGAGAATCATCTGCTGGAAAAGGCACTGCGGTACCGTCGGAAACAACTCCAACACCAAATGGGAGATGGGTTGACTTTCCGATGTTAGATGAAGTTGGTAGACCCAAGACCGTGAAGGCTTGGGTCCCCCTTAACCACTGAACTTTGAATGTTTGTGCAGGGAGTTCCACAGGGCCTTATCAGCAGCCTATGGATTGTTGATAGTGGAGCTTCAGGGCACATGACGGGCGATTTATCCCTGCTTTTTGACATAAAGAATATCAATGGGGGGTATGTTGCCTTTGCTGGTAATAAAGGGGGTTATATAACAAAGGAAGGAAGTATGAGCAACGGCATAGTAAGCTTTGAAAAGATAAGCTTTGTTAAACAGATAGACCACAACTTGCTGAGTGTTTCACAGATATGTGACAAGAAGTTCACTGTATTCTTTGATGACAACGCATGTTTCATTCTGAAGCCTGGATTCAAAATACCGAAAGAGTGGGTCATGATCTCAGCTCCTAGGGTCAACAACTTATACGTCCTGGATATGAGCCGAGCAATGACAGCGAAAGGTCAAGTCACTTGTTTTCTGTCAAAGGCGACAGAGAAGGAATCGATAATGTGGCACAGACGAATGGGGCACATCCACTTGAGGAAAATGAACCATCTGGTCCAGAACCAACTAGTGGAAGGTGTTTCTGTTAAGAATTTTCATTTAAACGATGTCTGTGTCTCATGCAAGAAAGGGAAGCAGAAAAGAAAGTCTCACAAGCCTAAGAAGACAAACTCAGTTAGTCTACCTCTCGAACGACTGCACATGGACCTGTTTGGCCCAGTCAATCGAAAGAGCAAGAACGGTGACTTATACTGCTTAGTGGTTACGGATGATTATTCTAGGTTTTCTTGGGTTGTGTGCATGAAGCACAAGAGTGAAACTTTTGATTACTTGAAGAATCTGTTTACAAAATTGGAAAATATATATCAGCTAAAGATCCGTAGGATCAGAAGCGATAACGGAACAGAGTTCAAGAATCACGCTATGGAGGCGTTATGTGCAGAAAAAGGTATTCATCATGAATTCACAGCGCCATACACTCCTCAGCAAAACGGGGTTGCAGAAAGAAAGAATCGGACTCTTATTCAGGCAGCCAGAACTATGCTCGCAGACTCGAACTTGCCTGTGATCTTCTGGAACGAGGCAGTTCACTGCGCGTGTTATACTCTGAATAGGGTTCTAACGGTAAAGAAGCTTGGAAAAACCTCTTACGAGCTTCTAAACCGAAGGAAACCGAACTTAGAGTTTCTGGAACCTTTCGGAGCTCCATGCACCATGATACATCCCGATGGGAAGTTTGGTGCAAAGGCAGAAGAAGGTTTCTTTGTTGGTTACAGCACTCCCAATAAAAGAGTGTACAACAAAAGAACCAACAACGTTGAAGATTGGCTTAATGTCGATGTTCAGCGTTATACTGCCAATGCACCTGGTGTTGGACCTGATTGGTTGTTCGACTATAAGGGTCTATTTGATTCCTTCAACGTGGAGAATTTGGTGGATGATGCTGTAGCGCAAATGTATTACGAATGTGAAAACGCAGCTAGCTCTCCGCTAATGCGTCCGATCGTGGTTAATGCACCTGCGCCTGCTCCATCTGATGCCTCTGCATCCACGGGTCCCCCCGATAAAACCGCAGCAGCAGAAGTTGAGGAAGTTTTTCAGGAAGCGTCAGCAGAGGTTCTCGAATCTTCATCTTCCGACGACGATTTTGCAGAGTCTCATGAAACTCTCACTGAGGAACAAGCTGGAAATGGTGAATCTACCACTACAGCTCCAGTTAATCCGACAGGAAACAATCAAGCTGGTCCTTCTTCTTCAGCAGCTCCAGGGATAGGTCTTCGGATTGATCTCTCCGGTTTTAATATGCAACCCGCTGCTCCCTCTAGTTCAAGCGCAGCTGAGACAAATATATCTCAAGGTTTGGAGAACCTAAATTTGCATTCGGATGATCCAGTGCCGGCACATCCGGAATCTCGGATTCACGACACTCATCCGATGCAAAATGTGATTGGTAATCCGACTAGCAGAGTCATGACGCGCAGTCAGCTCAGAAATGCTAGTTCAAGTGACAATACAGGTACTCTGGCACTCTATTCGGAAATCAGAAAAGCAGGTCATCAGAACGATTGGTCCTTCGCCTTATATGTTTCTCAAACTGAACCAAGAACTGTGCAAGAGGCACTAAGGGAAGAACCATGGATTGAAGCAATGCAAGCCGAACTTCAGCAGTTCCAAAAGCTAGGAGTGTGGGACTTAGTTGACTTACCTCCAGGCTCGAAAAAGATTGGAACAAAGTGGGTCTACAAATGTAAACGGGATGACCGCGGGGTGATTATAAGAAACAAGGCTCGATTAGTTGTCCTCGGCTTCCGTCAAATCGAAGGAATAGATTACAACGAAGTATACGCTCCAGTTGCGCGCCTTGAAGCTATCCGGATGTTCTTAGCTTACGCTTCGTACAAACGGTTTAAGGTGTATCAAATGGACGTGAAAAGTGCTTTTCTGTATGGTGTCGTGAAGGAAGAGGTGTATGTTGCTCAGCCACCGGGGTTTGAGGATCCGCTGCATCGCGAAAAAGTCTACAAATTGAACAAAGCGTTGTACGGACTCCATCAGGCACCGCGTGAATGGTACCAAATGCTTAGCAACTATCTGATATCCAACGGGTTCAAACGCGGACTCGTGGACTGCACCTTATTCACCAAGGAAAAGGGTGGTGATCGTCTTCTGGTACAGGTTTATGTTGATGATATTATTTTTGGGTCTACTAATGATGTCATGTGCAGGGAATTCGAAAAGCTTATGCAGGACAAATTTGAGATGAGCTCGATGGGGGAGATGCAATTCTTCCTCGGTCTACAAGTAGAACAACAAGAGTCGGGGATCTTCATCCACCAGACAAAATACGTTGCTGACATCTTGAGCCAGTTCCAGATGGAAGACTCTACTCCAGTAGGCACACCGATTCAGACCAATCACGGGATTGGGCCTGACGAGAAAGGACAAACCGTTGATCCTTTTCTCTATCGAGCTATGATAGGCTCACTCATGTACCTCACTGCATCAAGACCTGACATAATGTTCGCGACATGCTTACTATCAAGATACCAGTCAAGGCCGAAACAGTCCCACCTGGTTGCTGTGAAGAGGATCTTACGTTATCTAAAGGGTTGTCCGACCAAAGGTCTTTGGTACCCTAATGACGATAAGTTTGACCTCATCGCATTTAGTGATGCTGACTATGGCGGATGCAAGACAGACTTAAAATCCACATCGGCTGGATGCCAGTTTTTGGGACCAAGACTAGTCTCGTGGCAGTGCAAGAAGCAAGCCTCAGTCGCCTTATCCACCTGCGAGTCGGAATATGTAGCAGCATCGAGCTGCTGCTCCCAGGTTCTTTGGATACAGCAACAAATGAGAGACTACGGTTTGAAATTTCTTAATACTCCCATTCACTGTGATAATGAGTCCGCTATAGCTCTTGCTAAAGACTCAGTTAACCATTCCAAGGCGAAACATATCTTGGTTAAGTATCATTTCATACGCGATTGCTATGAAAAGAAACTTATCGATATGGTAAAAATCCATACAGACTACCAACGTGCCGATTTATTCACCAAAGCTTTTGACGGTCCTCGTTTTGAGTACCTGTTAATCTTAAATGGCATTAAAGTTAAGCAGGATTAGATCCTCATCGGTAATCGTTTTTGTAAATATTTTTCTTTCAAAAATCAGAAAAATCCAAAAATATTGTTTTTTCGCAAATTTTTAGATTTTTAGGGGGAGAAAATTTCAGAAAAATACAAAAACATTCAGAAAATGCAAAAATTCAAAAAAAAATGAGAAAATTCCAAAATTAAAAAAAATTGAAAAATGCAAAAATGAGTTTCTTTGGTGAAAATGGGAAGATGATATTAACCAATCAGTCGGACTGTCTGGACCCTTATCATCTTAAAAATATTGGAACTGATAGGTAGCCTCTACAATGATGTGTCGATAGGCTCAAAATCATTTCCAAGTTCGGCACGGTGATATAAACATAAATCATCTGAATCATGTGTGGATCAACGTGCGTTGGCATATGGTCTTGGTACCGAAATCTCGTTTGATAGCATGCCAAAATCCGAGGTTTCATGGTCTTTAAGAGGTTGGTTCATCCGGGGTGAACTGGACGTCTCTCAGAATAAATAGGAGTGGCACACGTGTCGTACGTTGGGGTCGCAGCCTACGACTGAGACACCCCTATGTCATTTCCTGAAAAAAAAGAAACAAAAAAAAAATAGAATAAATTCTGATCAGGAGACGTCCGGGAATCCTAAAAGAGCAAAAAGATTCATATATGCCAAAACCCTATTCTCAATGAGAATTCGCTCTAAGGTATCAAATCATATACCTAAAGCATCGTACCGTGAAAAATCAAATATACGGTATTTGACTTGTACCCTGGTTTTGGATCTCACTGGTCTCTCTGTTGCAGCGTTTCTGCAGACCTGATCACCACTGAGTCCACTCCTTGTAAAATACGGATGACAACAGCTTACTCACCGGTTACGAGGAAGCTTTGTGCATGACTTGATACGGGAATGTGTCGCGTGGCAGGGAACACCTTGTATCTCAGCCTTAATATTACCTTAAATGTAGCTAAAGTGCCTAGCGATAAAACTTGATTTTGAGTTTAGGTGGACAACAATATCGACAGTTGTTGTAGGATGCTTATTGGTAATTTAAGCGAAAACTGAAAATATAAGGGTTCTAGTAATGTCCGTACACTGATATGATTCCCTAACCGTTGAAACTCGCAAAAATATGTTAGTGTACAGTTAGTTGATCTCCCGTTTTATTTTATTTATGCTTAGTTTAGCGTAGTTAACCATTCTTGATTGCCGATGATGGAATCCTAATCCATTGTAATCTTACTTCTTCAAGAATAAAACGCCGAAAAATCAAAAGGACAACTAATTGGAAACTTGTGTTTTTGCCGGGTCAAAACCGTATGTTTTATCAAGTACAAGGGGTTGAAAATGAAAGTTTTTCAAAGTCATGAGTCGTCATCAGTGTCGTGTGTCAAAGCGGGGTGAAAAACGCATATTTTGAACCTTAACGGGTCAAAATTGTGAAAGATGGTGCTGCAGGGGCATTTTGGTAAATTGTGTGAAAGTGTTAAGCATTTAGAGGACTAATCGCTTAATGTTTAAGCGAGTACCACACTCGTGTGCACATGTTAAGCGAATAGCATTCCAACAGTGTCAAATGTTACACGAGTAGGAACTACGCGTATCTATTTTCAAACGATTAGAGCCATAAGCAATTATATGTAATCGTTTGAATTTTTATACAACTAATGTCCTACTCGCCTATTTCCTCTAACGGTTATACTCCTACTTGCTTACAACTCATGCGATTAGGGGAGGTATAAAAGGGACACTTAGAAAATTATCACTTCAATATTTCAAACACCCCAACTGTTCTCTATCGTTTCCCTCTATACCGTGTTAGATTAAACTCTTGCCCGTTTTTTTATTAAGCTTGGTTTATTGTTCTACACATTCAGGTAACAATTCCTCATACTATCAGATCCTAACAACATGTTTTTTTAAGGGTTAAATCGTGATTTAAATGGCCGAAACCCTAAGGCAAGTGTTCTTGATCGTAGGGGATTAAAACATGTTTGTTAATGCCGGTTCTTGATAGGGGTTTCTTAATCGGGGGTTATGGATTCTGTTTATACAAAAAATTTTATCCAAATCATTCCAGAATCAAAAGCCCCAATTTTAAAAGCTTATGAACCCTAATTTTTCAAACATCCAATTAACCCTTGTTTATGATCTGTTAGTGTAATAGTTGATAGGGGTTATGTTAGTTGAATGTTATAGGCTTCATTGTGACAAAAATCAGACTAAAACAACACATTTCAAGCTTGTGACAAAGTATTGGTGATCGTGAACTCTGTTCATGCGATTAGAATCTCTAATCGCTAGAACAGTTAAGCGAATAGATAGTTATTTCTTCTACTCGTGTGAACTGTAACACAAATATGTAATTTTGTCGTCTAATCGCTTAAAACTGTACACGAGTAGACCTATTCGCCCATTGCTATAAGCGAGTACAATCTGTAATCGTGTATACCTTGCTGTTGACCAATTTTTGTCAAACTTTGTCAAGTTTTTGTCCGTTTTAGTCCGTTTATGACTGTTTAATAAATATATGATCTGCCTGTGATACTTATAACGTGTTTTGATGTTCAGGATGGAGAATTGGACATCGTCTCCCAAGCACAACTGTTGTGCTTTTCTCGGACCAATTACTAAGGATAAAGGCAGGATTTTTCAGGGTGTTATAGACTTCTTGAAGCGATCGAGGATACACTATGCGATATCCAAGCAACACGCTGCATACAAGGATATCTTGCTGGAATTCTACCGTAACGCCAAGGTTGACCCCAAGGCTGATCCGATCGTGATTACTAGTTCGATTCAAGGGAAGGATGTTACTGTCACCGAACAAATAATTCGAGAAGTGCTACAGTTTGGAGATTCTGACGCTGATCCTATCGTGTTTGATGCTATTCTGATACGTGGCGGCTTTCTAAGGATGAAGTATTTGGGAAAAGTCGTCAAACAGGCGATGCTCAAGAAAGGATTACTTCCTCCTGAGATCAAATATCTCACACATGTAGTCGTGAAGTGCCTTGGTCCGAGAAAAGGCGCTTTTGATGAGATTAGAGACACTTTGGCCTCTGCGATTGTCGCTTTGACACTCAACAAGCCATTCAACTTCTCCAAGATGATCCTGCATCAGTTAAAGGAGATCATATTATTGCCGCCGACAAAGAAGACCTTCATAGTGTATCACCGGTTCTTACAGTTGATTATTGATAATCAAGTACCTGATTTGGTGAAGCATCCTAATGAGTATATAGGAACCGATGATATTACTGAGGTGGAAATGAACAGGATGAGGAGTTATAAAGGCCGACCGAAGTCTGAATATCCTCCAAGTCGACGACTATACGGGCATTTGAAGAAAGAAGACTATGTGTCACCACCAGGCAACAGGTGGAGACACGAAGATAGTGATTCGGAGGATGACTTTCGTATACACAGGTTAGTGTTTAAAGAAGGGGACAATATAGGGCGTAGTACAGATGAGTTGGGAGAAAACGCCCCAGGCAGGATTTCTGACACTGCTGAAGGTGATGATGAAGAGTTTGATCCGAATGTTATTGGATTCTCTGAACACTCGGGAGCAGCACAAGAACCCGATACCTCTCAGTCTCATAGAGGTAAGGCACATATTGATGAAGACGCACCAGTTGACATGTAATCTGATGATTCGGTTTTTACTTTTTTAGAACATCAATTAGGATATAAAATATATTAATCCCCTACATTTGGGATGGATTACTTGGTAAGGGTTATGAGGATGTAGCTACTATGATACCACTAATGGCACCTCATTAGTCATCATGAGTCGCATGCAAATATGCAATATCTAACCCTTAGAAGGTTAAGAATAACGTGTTATGATCCCATATTTTCTTATTAATGAATTTTGCTAATTATGTATGAAGGATGCACATTTTTATTAATCCAACTTTCAAATTTTACCTGATTTTTTAAATTAATTGATTGAACGATCACAACATGCGTGAACCACCATCTTTGCCAATATTAACTTTTTGAATTTTTTGTTCTGATAATTGTATTCCTATTTCTATTTCAGGTCATTCAGGCTTGTGGAAAAGCTTAAAATTTTGTGAGTTTCTTTAAATGTAAGGTATGACTTTGCCTTTTAAGAAACCGAAACCAATATGCCATGTTAATCTAATTTTTGTGGAGGCATTGCTTTAATGACACAAATGGATGGAACATGGATAAGTATATCCTTTGATCCATAAATTATGTGCTATAGTGACATTGTTATATCAAGATTTATGTTGTGGACTCCTTAGACCGGGAGACAATAAGCAAAGCAAAAGAAACGAAAAAAGATCCAAGTTGTTGAATCAAGTGCATGACCTTTCTGATCGGGTAGGTCGGAATGGTTCAGCACTTTTGTCAAAAAAAAAAAAAAAAAAAAAAAAAAAAAAAAAAAAAACTCAATAATTAGCGAAACTTTCTAAGATGTTTTGGATGTATTTCTCAATTAATCTTTTGTATTTGTAACGATCGTATAGTTGGAACTTTATAAATCAATCGCATTGGAGAATTTGTCAAGCACTTGCTGGTTATATAGTCTAAAATTTTTTAATCACTTTTTTATAATCATTAGATCTTAATAATTTGTTTCTATTTGATCAGGTAACTGGATTTCTTTATGAGGTGTTTAATTTCACACTAAAGAAAAAGCTTCTATCGAGCACGTAACATGTTTTAGGATGAACAAGGTTTGCTTTTCTTTAATAAATGGATATATTGTTCCATTTTTAACGAATATTCAACTTAAATGACTGTATATATGCTAGGTTTTGGAGGGTTTGTTGCTTGCCATAGTCATTTACAATAGGACGATGATCCAACCAAAGTATCCTGCTCTTGGGATGTTGTATTCTATAAATATGCATGGTTCTTTCAAATAATATATATTTTTTTCTATAATGTTAAACATCCGGTGATGCCTCCTCCGTCCTTGCCCGCCAACTCTGACGTCATGCCCGCCCTTATTGTATCCGGTCTTTCCCTAAAGGGTCTGTGTGCTTTTTTTTTCTATAATGGATTGTGTGCTTGGATGTCTCCGGTCTTTCCCTAAAGGGACTTCTTGTGGGAGGGACGGTCTGAGGGCCCAACATTTGCTAGACGCTCTTACTGGAGAAGGGTCATTGACTTCCACGGGGTTGCTCTCAGCTATTACTGAAGTCGTCATCCTTTGGCTAGGGGGTTTGTGCCCAAGGGTTCTAGCTGAATTTATTTCTTCGGCCCCCCTTACCACTTTATTGAAACCTGATAACGGGATTCGGCCCATTGCCGTAGGGGCCATTTGGCGCAGATTAGTTTCTAAAGTGGCTATGAGGAAGGTTGGGAAGGAAATGGCTAAGTACCTTGGGGACTTTCAATTTGGGGTGGGAACACCCAATGGGGCGGAGGCGGTGCTTCACAGCGCGAACAGGTTCTTAAGCTCCTTCCATGCGGACGGGTCCTTGGCTATGCTCACGGTGGATTTTTCGAACGCCTTTAATATGATTGACCGCACTGCCCTTCTTCAAGAGGTCCATCAACGTTGCCCGTCTATCTATTCATGGGTCCAGTTCCTATATGCCCAGCCAGCTAGGTTGTATGTTGGTAATGACTGTATAGGGGCTACTACGGGGGTTCAGTAGGGGACCTTTAGTTCCCCTCCTTTTCGCCCTTGCTTTACACCCTATGGTTCTCCGGGTACAAGAAATTTGTAAACTCCCATTTCATGCGTGGTACCTGGACGATGGGACGATTATTGGTGAGGCCACCGAAGTTGTTAAAGCCTTAGACATTATCCGGCTAGAGGGGCCATTCCAACAAAACAGTCAACAACAATGATCATTCCAACAAAACAACGCTTAATATTGTGTACAGAGATCTCTTAAATGAGATTAGCAATACACAGGCGTAAAGTCCATATAAATTGATGTATAGGTGTTGCAAAAGTATATTTTTTAAAGGCCTTTAATACTGTTTATAATATAAGTGATGATTCAGTTAACACTAACATTTCTGTTATATATACTGCTACAGGATATAGGGAATGGACTCTGCACGCATATCCAGCCTTAGGCCTACAGGAAACACACCAGCCATAAACATTCGTGTCTTGCGGAAATGGGTCCCAGATCATTTGTGACAACTGGTAGAAATCCAGGTACTATCCGTATAAATATAATAACTGTAAATATGATTTCATGTGATGTGATATATTTGTTTTGGGTGATAACTGAAAGTTGTTATTGGAAATTAATATTGTTGGAAATATTATGGGGATTTTAGTGATTCCATATCACGTAGTGATAGATTACCGTATTAGACCTTGGTGACGACCCGACTAGTGGTAGAAAGTCTAGTTAAATCGTAATACGTAGTCCGACATACTAAGTTATTATATGGATGAGTGTGATTATTATTATTGGATTAAGGGGTGAAAACCTTAGATAAGTAAGGTTTGTAGGTTTTATAAAAGGTAGGATTGTGTATATTATGTAAAGGTTTTTATAAAAAAAAAATAAATATACCCAACCCCCCCCCCCCCTATGTCTCGCCCCTCTCCCTCTCTACATAATAATAAAGTGTTTTGTTATATTATTATTATTATTATTATTATTATTAAATACAATAATCATTGCCTATTTAAGGGATGTATCATCCCAAGAGACTTCACATTCTTCCACTCCACACTCTTCATCTTACACTCTCACTCTTTCTCTACAAAACCATCCAACTCCCCTCTTCTTCCCCTCTCCCAACCGAAAACACCATCACCACCACCTATTTTCTTAGTTTTAATCATGTAATCATCTTGAGAAGCATGATTATATGAAGAGATAGGCATTTTTTGGTGATTTAGAGGTTAAAGATTCAAGAACTAGAAGTTTAGAAGGAAAACCCACAAGTTGTTAGTAAGGTGAGTATGAAACTAAAACTATTTTATTATTTATTTCAGTTTTTACATAAGTATTCACCAAATAAACAAAGGTTTTTCAATCTAAAACTAATGGGGAAATAAAAGGAGAAAGTATATGAATGTGGTGTATGTATGCGTGCGTATGTGTATGTATGCGTGTGTGTGCGTGCGTGTGTGCGTGCGTGTGAGTGTGCTTAGGGTAATAATCTTGATGTTTTGATGGTTAAAATGTTAAGATCCTTCATATTTAGACACATGCAAGAGGATTAAAAGGGTGATAAGAAATCTGAAAATAACCAAACATTATAAGAAATACTAACTTAGATAAATGAGTTCTTGGATGAACTAAATGAAAGATGACTTATGGACCCTTATGGACTTGAAATGGATGGACTTTGATAAGACATAAGTTTGGATGATTTTAAATATAAACTCAGATCTGAATATAATAAAGTTTTAATAGATTTTATGAACTTAAACTAGTGCAAAACAAGTTTTGATATGATCTACATGATTGGGAACCATTGCATGTACGATCGGAACCCATTTTTCGGCTTAAAAATGCCAAAAACTAAGCTTTAAAGGATGATTTTCTAAACTGATTTAGAATAGATTTTTATGACTTATTTTGATGATAAATAAAGTGTTATAAGTTTAACATGAAAGACTTAAGGTTAAAACTTAAGAATAATGGCTTAGGATGCATAAAAACGCCCAATATCGTTAGATTTGAGCACCAGAAATGCATGCATGTAGATCTGATGTAAAATGTTTATATAATGGAAAATGTAGTATATTGAGCACTAATCAAGGTATATTAGGTATTTACCTTGATAAGGGGCGCTTACAGTGCGAAACTATGCTCTGAAAGTGGCCCGAAACATAGTTATGAGGCATAAAGGTTAGCAAAATGTAGCAAGACTTGAATAACAAATATAAGGTTGTTACTTGGATTGGATATTTGTCTTATGACTTAAATTGAAGCTATATTAGAATCATGAGGATTAGTTGTTAAAAACAACATATGAAGCTTGAAATGTTAGACGAAATATACGTTGGTTAGACTTAGCCTCTCGTCACGTGTCACCAATCGGGTTAATAGGGTAAGGGATAACTAAAATCTGGAGATTTATTGGTTTACTAAGTCGGGATATTTGGTGAATAACTTAATTAGACTTAGTATGGTTACTAAATCGACCTACGATATGGGAGGTGATTTAGGTGAAGGATTGTGATCGGGACTGGAAAGTTCCCAGAAGTATTGTACTAAGGTGAGTTTCACGGCCCCTTTTCTTTTTAAATGCATTTGAACGTTTTACAAATCGGGGGATTAACATGCTTATATGATGCGATAGACTTTAAAATAGAATATTGATGGCCTTAGGTGAGTGCACCAGGTGGATACATTAGAAATAATGTGACGCCAGAGTCAACCGACGGGTTGCCACTCTCTCTCTCCCAGCACATTTTAATCATTAGCCTTCAGAAAAGGCCGTTGTTTATGTTGTAGTACTATTGGGTTGACTCCCCCGTTTTCATGATCAAGGTATTGTATTGTTTGTCATGGGATCTGCTTGAAAAATGAACATAAACATCAATAAGTCCCTCTTGGATAAGAACGGCACCTCGGGAAACAAAGTTATGGATTGATTAAAAGCCTTTGGATACATCATACTTGTAGACCTCATGACTCTACTTGATTTTATTTTAGTTCTATTCGATCATATGCTTTACTAAACTGAATGTTTACTATTACTCTTAAACCTGTGAACTCGCCAACATATTGTTGATGTTTTTAAGCATGTTTTTCAGGTACTGATGCATAGGTTAAATGAGAGTGGTTTGGCTAGGGCACTACGGTGTACATGATGTTGGGACCTAATAATAATGATAACTTTATCTAAAACTTTGTTTTTATTTGTGTTTTGTAATACAATATTAACATATATTTTCGCTTCATCTTGATAAAAAATGTTTTCTTGTTTCTAACAATGCTTTGTTTATTACGAAAATAAAACAACGTTTCACTAGAGGGTGTTAGCAAGATGTCCACACGTAACTTTATGTGATCCGCTAAACCTTATGGTAACAACTTCCGTTACCTCATGACTTGCTTTCCGCTGTGCGCTGTCGGGGTGTGACATCATTGACATAATGAACTGCATTTTCTATTTGTAGATAAAGAGGTATGCAATGTATGTTGCTTTTGTAATTTTATACTCACTACTAGAAAAATACCCCTATCTTGACACACATTTTATGACACGCACTGATTTATGATACTAAAAAATGTGTGTCATAAAAAAATTGTCATGGTTTATAAAATTTGGTTAATTAATGACATGCATTTTTGCGTGTCATGAATTAAGTGTCAAGAAATAGGAACATGACGGAATGAAAAATTGTGTGTCATCTTATTATTGTCATAATTTAATTTCCTAAAAATTTAAAAATGTTAACCTCCCACCTATATATTTTCTTTCCCTCTCTCTACCCACCCATAACCCACATTACAACGCTTTCTTTCTCTCTCTCTCTCTCTCTCTCATTCTTCGCCTCTTTCTACTCAACAAAATCAAACACAATAATTTCTTTGGTGTTTTAAGGGATATGCAGATCAGTTTTATGGTGGTGTGGGAGGTGTAGGATGATGGTTCTAGAGAGGGTGAGGTGTACACGGTGGTGGTTCTGGTGACTGGAGGTGTACGGTGGTGGTTTTATGGGGAGGCCTACGGTGGTGGTTTATGGTGGTTCTGGAGAAGTTATTTGGTCTTGATGACACAAATCGATGCGTACAGGAGAAAGGAGATGAAGAGACGATGGCCATCCAGCGATTCCTTTCCCAATGGGGTTTCCATAATTTCTCGGTGAGTACTTAATGAACTTGTTAGACTTAAGCATTTGAATAAGTGTCGGTCTTTTTTCTTGCACACCAAGTGTTCGATTGGTGATGTTATAGCTTGTTTTATGTAATCTAGTATATATAATTCTTGCACGCCAAGTGTTCGATTGAATGCCTAAGTGAAAATTTAAAAGAGTATGACATGTGTTATTGTATTCGGTTTAAGATTTCATAGTAGAACTTCATAGGATGTTCTATTTTTATTAGTAACTCAAAAGCAAGCTCGAAATTGAGATAGAAAAATCCAGGAAGTAATGAGATTTTGATTAGTTGATTAATAGATACTGAGATATAAAATAATTTAGTTGTCTGTAGTTGCTGAAAGGTTTGTGGATAGCGGCATTAATATTGTTGTGGCTGTGGCTATCAACTATGATGTATGTATGATGATAAATTTATAGATAATTGCTTCCAAACTGCCCAAAGAGGCAGTAGTCGCAACATCGATGGCGAATAGCTGCTCGATGATAATAGGAGGCATGTTGTTTTAGGCTCTTTAACACACTAAAATAGAAAACTTAATGCTTCTAAAAAGGTATTTAATAACTACCGTGGTAAATGACGATAACACCTTATATGTGCTTCGACTTTATATAAAGGATTCAAAACTGAGGTTCTTTATTGTTTTTTACACAGCAACAGTTGACGCGCCACGTGGTTTACTCTTTGAATGGTGGCTGGTATCCTATAGGGGGATATGTATGCTGCTGAATGGTTTAAAGGCCATTGTCATGGATTTCAGATTCATACATGTGCAGATGGTAACAAGCATTTTTGGGGAGTTTAGGCCTGATAATAACCGTATAATCATGCTTGATTCAGGAACATGCTGGTATAATCAAATTGTCAGCATATTCAAGCTTTAGTTTATTCGAGTGCCGTAAAGTTGTTACCACCTCTAAATCACCTGAACCTAGAAATGGTATCCAATAAAGTGTATTTTCGTTATTATACAATCTTTTATGTTCTGTTGTAATGTAATTTAACAATAAATTTGTAACCAAAGGAGTATATTGGGTTACATGACAACAAGTACATTGGAGATCTCTTAGCAGAATTCAAGTCAGCAAAGGATCGAAGTAAAGGAGAAATTTCACAATGCAAGTTAACGTTTAAAAAGAAGTTATTTCGTGAGTCAGATGAGGCTATTGCAGACCCAATGTTTGTTCAACTATCATATGTTCAGGTATCCAATGATTTTATATTGTGTATTCTACAATGGGTTCGTATATGTGACATCTAACGATCGTATTCCTCTTTTGCAGTTGCAACATGACTATATTTTTGGAAATTATCCTGTCGGAAAGGATGATGCTGCACAACAATCCGCATTGCGAATTTTAGTACAAATAGGATATGTTGTTAAACCTGAAACATGCACGTTAGTTTTCTTGCTATACTTCAAACTCTAATTATGCATTTTATTCAAATAATGATAGCTACTATGTGTGCCTTTTGACTTAGACATCCATATACACCCTAATTAGGAATCTTTAACTTCTTTTATTTGTAGTGATTGGACAGCGATTTTTGCCAAGATATATGTTAGTAATATGGGTTTTTTAATATACGTTTACCTTTGTTTACTTGAGGTTCAGTTTGCTAATTGCTATCATGATTTACTTGCACAATAGTTATTACTTGACAGGCCGACGCAAATCGCGGCTTCGGGTAAAACACGCTCAGGTGTCTCCGTGGCGCGCCGCCGCAACGCGCGGCGCCGGTAAAATACTAGTTTGAATACAAAATACACCGTGAATGATGACTGATTAATCTGATGCATGTATCTTGTAGTTGTATGGCATGATATTCTGTACTTCTCAATCTACAAGGTGAGTGACTGGTTAGTTCGTCATTACATACACATGCTATTATAAACTCGCTTGATGATTGATTGTTGGATATATATTGTAGGACAACATGGCACCCCATTGAAGACTGGTTAGGGCTGTTGAAAGACGAACAAGACGAACGTCTCACAGTCTCCTTCTCGCCACATAATTCTGCGCAAAAACGATGAATTTGACAGCATTTGTAGGGTTCATAATGCCTAGACAAGGCGTTATTAGGCCGCCTTCTCCGAACCGGTAACATTCAAGTTCTCCTATTTTCTTTAAGTTTATAATCACATGATGTTAAGATAAATAGCTCTAATTTTTGTTAACTTTAGTGATAGAGTTGCTAGAGTCAATTTTTATGGTTAACCAAAAACTAATATTTAGTGTTCTAATACACATGATTATATGAATCAGCTTACAAACGGAAGATGGGACAAACAAATCATTTATCAGTTAGTTCATAAATGTTTGGTAAAAATTATAATGACTTTTTGCATGGATTACAATATCTAAACACTCCCTCGGCCATGTAACGAGTTTGAATGTCTTTGACTTTAATTGTTAGTTCTGAATTTGAGTTTACGTTGTTTAATTGTTGGATGTAAAATGCGGGTCGCTTAACATATTTGCATCTGGTTTGTTAACAATGTTTAGTGTTACAACATTGTTTCATCTTATTAGTTTAATTGTGTCTCAGGTTGAGGGAGGAGTGGAGGTTTACTCGGATGCGGATATTGATTATGTTCGTGAAGAATGGTCGGGTTATGCCTCGACCTTCATTTTCAAGTTATGATCCGTATGTTTAGGCTTACTCATCGACTAATGTAATGTATTGATACAATGTTTTTGTAACCCTTTGTGGTAGGATTCGACATGATTGTAATGGGTTTTTTGATGGTATAATATATGCAGCTTTATTATTAAATTTATTGTTTTTGTAATTATAAATTATATCCAGGGATATTATTTATTCTACAGAAAAAAAAAATTTAGGTAAAAAAAACATGACACGCAAAATGACTGTCATAAAAGTGTGTCATAAATTCATGTGTGTCATAAATGCATGTAAAAAAATGTCGTAAATGAGTGTCAAGAATGTATGTCATTAAAGAGTGTGTCATAAATGCGTGTCAAAAAAGCTTGTCATAAAGGAGTGTCATAAACGCGTGTCATTAAAAGATGACACGCGCCTGCATGTCATAAACCTTTCTTGACATGTTCTTCCTTGACACTTTTCTGTGTGTCATAAACACCCTTTTATGACGCGCAATGCGCGTCAAGAAAGGGGTATTTTTCTAGTAGTGACTCATACAAAGTACAATGAATACATCATTTAAATCGACAAACTATTTAAAATTACTAAAGTAACTCCCTTATGTTTACAAACTATTCTTTAGGGATCTGCTATACAAGCTGTTGTAAAAGGTCAAGACCGCGCAGTTGTTGAATCAAAGCTAAAAATCAGTACATGTTACAAAATGGACGGCTACGCATGTGTCCCTGCAGACGACTACACCAACAACTTATTAAATCCAGGAATGTTACGAATTGGATCTGCCTCTGTTTTCACCTCAATTCCCGACACAGGCGACATACAAGACTACTATTACGAATTCGCCACGCGCAACTTCCTTGAAATACAATCTCATAAAACAAAGGGCATTGCAGGTATTTACCTACCTGAAAAGTCTGTTACAAATAAACATTATCAACACAAAAAAATATACCCTGCTTGCATTTTTTTTCCACAAAAAAATAAATAGAACCTGTTTGCTTCTTTTTTTTTTTGGATCTTGTAGATTATATTGGAATTTTACAAGGCATGAACGACAAAACTACAGGAGAGAATCAGCCATACATTGTCATGTCACTAAGGGACTGTAGGTATGCACTTCTAATTGTTACTAACATTTTTTACCCTCATTTACACGCATTTAATGTCCCCGCATTAACATCAACTTTGCAGCAACAAACTAATCAATTTGGCACTATGGCATAGAACTATCCGTTCACCCCTGAAATTCAACAGGGCGCAAATTGAGTCCGCTGCAAAACCAACCATTATTGGCATCACTGCATTACATGTGACTGAATTTCAAGGTCTGTTCCTAACACCCAAATAAAGTGTATAACAACACAACAAATTAACTGTAATATCACTTAAAACAGGAACCTGGCAACTTAAGACAACAAACGCCAGCTACGTCTACCTAAATCCCAAAGCTGCTGAAACTAGAATGTTAGAAGAACTGTAAGGTTTCTGAATAATTTTTAGACTTACTAATTACTGCCACAAAAAATTCTAATGCACAGGTTACTCAACTGTCACACCCTCAAAATCCACTTGCGGAGTTTTACCGCGAGGCGCATGACAAACCAGGATCCAAACCAACGATCACAATAAACAAGTCTAAATGTAATTAATGCAATACCAAAATATAGTTTTAAAATCCCGTTTACAGCGGAAGCTTATTCAAAATAAAGTTCAACATAAATAACCAAAGTTCAATGTTTATGACATCATGCAACTCTATCTAGACGCCGTGCAGACGCGTGCGCCCTAGTCCAGTCGTACTACCTTAGCGACCTGAGAAAACATGTAAAAGTTTACGTCAGCACAAAAATGCTGGTGAGTTTACAGGTTTGCAGTTCAAGTACCAAGTCCACCTGTCCATACTATAACAAATAGAAAACCAGTATACGCTAGCTAGGCGTACGTTTTGTTACTACCACGATTGGAAAACCATTACTAACTCGAATACCAAAAGTATGCCCGATGTATGTTCCTGTTGTTCCTGTTGTTCCTGTTTGAGACAATATGCACCCGCCGACCCTCCAAGTCGACGAGCGGGGTTGGTCACTCCCAATAGCGCTATTCACATTTCCCCGTTGTGCAAACCCGCACATTCATGGTTCCCCCCGGGACTTCCAAAGATCGTGTAGTATACGTTAGAAACCCATAGTATGACAGTAGTTACCAAATGATCGTTTTAACACATGTTTTCTCCCCCGAAAGTATAAAACCAGTTTAAAAGAGGGGCCGTAAACTCACCTTAAGTTGCTTTACTCCTAATCCCGAGTAAACTCAGCTGCTATGTTAGTCCCGTACAGTGGCGACCTAACATACGACAGTTACAAGTACTTAGACTAATAACCCGCAGGTTAATTAGTCCCTAGATGTCCAGACCATAACCAAGTTCGTTTGAAAATACCGTGACTGTTTAACTGACCCAAAGTACAAGACTCGACATCCCATTGGTGACCCGAGACTCCCCGTGTTATGTTTACGCTCCAAAACATACAATAACGCAAGTACACTTAACATACGTTAACGCACAACAAGTTATAGCACATAGTTCACGTATCACCGAAATACATCCAAATATATGTTACCAAGTTATTAGACATGTTACGAGGTTCCTAGCATGTTACTACATGTCAAATCGGGTCTCGGAATGCTAATTTACACTTACAGCAGTAGTACACGCGATTAGGGAGGCTAATCGCATGAAATGTCACGCGACTAGGGCTAATCGCCCCTTAAGTCAGGCGATTAGGGCTACTCGCCCCTGTAGCCAGGCGAGTGGGCCTACTCGCCCTTATTACACGCGAGTGGGGGCTACTCGCCCCTGATACACGCGATTAGCAAGGCTACTCGCCTGTAACCTTGCTGTTCCGGTTTTTCGCGCGTTTAACGCTCCAAATCAGATCCAGAGCGTGTGTAACTACCCAATATCATCCCAAACACTATCCTAAACATGTTTAACCCAAAACCCTTCGTTCATCCTCGTAAAATCAGTCCTGCATGCAACCAAAGCAATCCAAACACATACACATAGCATGCAACATTCAATTAACGCATGTAATCACAACCCTATTATCCAATTACTGAGATTTCTATCATCATACTAACAATATTAATTCTGACCTAGCATGATAACACATCAAAACATCATCAAGATTCATAAAAATCCTATCTTTCTAATCATACATACCCATAACGCATGTTTATTAATTATAATCCGATTAATAACTCTTATTGACGATTTTCAGAAAGCTTTTTCGTTTATGAACAGGTCTGGACCATTAGGGATTGATTAAAAACGTTTACAAAGTATTATGGATGAGAATCAAACCTTGGAATTGTAAAAGGATGATGGTTAGACCTTGAAACCTTGTGTTTTTGATCAAAATCGCCTTCCAGAGGTTGTTTAAGTGTTTGGGGCGGTTATGGGACGACTAGGGTTGATATTAGGGAGTTTAGGAGGTTAAGTGTTGTATTTATAGGCGTTTCTAGTCGTCCAGCACGTTATAGGCGAGTATGCAGCAGCTACATGCGATTAGGGCTGCTAATCGCATGAGATTGGGCCTAATCGCCCCTATGTTCACACGAGTAGCCTCCTACTCGTGTCTAATGTGCCCTACTCGCCTCCCCTATGGGCGATTAGGCTTCCTAATCGCCTGTAGGGGTTCCTTTTGTGTGTTTTGCGCGTTAAACCCCGTTTTAACATATGTTAATGCATATTCATGTACCGACAAGTCACATAATGATTGTAAACACATAACACAAGTAAATACACATATTTACACTCGTTCACCAATTCCCGGGACTCGAGACTCGTACGTTCCGTATGCCCTGACGATCCTACAAATCGTCACCGTTTGTACACTTGGTTAAGGACCGACATCTAATGAACCTCTAGACCAACATCCAATGATCTTCTAGCCTAACTAATAGTTCCCGAACCATAACCCGACTTAACTAACCCAGTTAAGTACAATATACGCGTGACTCGCTAAGGTAGACTTTCATCTAGACAACGTTGTTAACCCGAATTTGCCAGGTGTCACATCATCCCCACGTTAAAAGAATTTTCGTCCCGAAAATTTGTACAAGTACAGAAAGAACAAAAGAAGTAACGAAGGAAACAAGCAAAAGGTAGAAACCAAAAGAGAGAGATTTACCCGAGTTGTCACATCATCCCCACGTTAAAAGGAATCTCGACCCGAGATTCATTCAGCTGCCGAAGAGACGTGTCTCGACTCGAACGCTTCCTTAGGAAAGAGATGAGGATACTTAGACTTCATCTGATCCTCCCGTTCCCACGTATATTCCGGTCCCCGGTTCGAGTTCCACCGAACCTTAACGATACGAATCTTGCTGTGACGTAAGCTACGAATCTTGTAGTCGAGGATCTCCACAGGTTCTTCCACAATCCGAAGACGATCGTCAACCTTGATCTCTTCTAGTGGAACGATGAGAGACTCGTCAGTCAGGCACTTCTTCAAGTTGGACACGTGGAAGACGTTATGTACGTTACCGAGCTCCGTCGGTAAATCTAGACGATATGCCACCGGCCCAATCCGTTCCAGGATCGTAAATGGTCCGACATACCGTGGGTTGAGTTTGCCACGCTTCCCAAAGCGTATGACGCCCTTCCACGGAGAAACTTTCAGAAGCACCTTGTCGTTAACTTGGAATTCCAGTGGTTTGCGACGCTGATCGGCATAACTCTTTTGCCGGTCCCGTGCCGCCGCCAACCGATTACGAATCTGTACGATCTTTTCCGAAGTTTCGTACACTAGTTCGGGCCCAGTGAGTTGACTCTCACCCACCTCAGCCCAACAAAGAGGAGAGCGGCATTTCCGTCCGTACAGTGCCTCGAACGGAGCAGCCTTGATGCTCGTGTGATAACTGTTATTGTACGAGAATTCTATCAACGGCAGATGAGCTTCCCAACCCTTGCCAAAATCGATCACACATGCCCGCAGCATGTCTTCTAAAGTTTGAATCGTACGCTCACTCTGACCGTCAGTCTGTGGATGGTAAGCCGTACTCATGTCTAGTTGGGTACCCAAAGCCTTGTGCAAAGACTTCCAGAAGTGAGAAGTAAAGCGAGAATCGCGATCCGAGATTATAGAAACTGGCACCCCGTGCTTAGAAACAACTTCTTTCAAGTAAAGGCGAGCCAAACGATCCATGGTGTCGGTCTCCTTAATAGCAAGAAAATGAGCTGATTTCGTCAACCGATCGACGATCACCCATATCTTGTCGTTCCCGCTTGGTGACTTAGGAAGTTGTGTGACAAAATCCATAGTAATCCGTTCCCATTTCCATTCCGGAATTTCAGGTTGTTGCAGGAGACCGACGGTTTCTGGTATTCCACCTTGACCTTAGCACAGGTCAAGCATTTGCTCACGTATGAGGCTATGTCCGACCTCATGTTTGGCCACCAGTAAAGCACTTTCAGATCTTGGTACATCTTATCCGAACCAGGATGAATAGAATACCGGGACTTATGAGCCTCATCAAGAACAAGCTCCCGTAGTCCCCGAATAAAGGAACCCATATGCGTTCTGCGAAGTAGTGCAGGCCATCCGGTCTTCGCTCTAGGTGCTTGTCGGCACCGTGCATAGTTTCAACTTTAAGGTTTTCCTCCTTCAAAGCTTCCAATTGGGCAGAACGGAGTTGATCAGGTAACGACGAATGGATAGTGAGCTGCAACGCCCGAACGCGACGAGGTTTAGAGGATTCCTTCCTGCTCAAGGCGTCTGCTACAACATTCGCCTTGCCAGGATGGTACTTAATAGCACAATCATAATCGTTCAAAAGTTCGATCCAACGGCGCTGCCGTATGTTCAAGTGTTGTTGGTCGAAAATGTGTTGGAGACTCTTGTGATCGGTGTAGATGGTGCATTTGGTACCGTACAAGTAATGTCTCCAAATTTTCAACGCGAATACCACGGCACCCAACTCCAAGTCATGAGTTGTGTAGTTCTTCTCGTGCACTTTGAGTTGACGAGAAGCATACGCAATCACTTTCTCGCGTTGCATCAACACGCAACCGAGTCCATGAATGGAAGCGTCACAGTAAACAACAAAATCATCAGGACCCTCAGGTAAAGACAAAATAGGAGCAGAACACAGTTTAGACTTCAGTTCTTCAAACGCTGACTCTTGTGATTCACCCCAGTCGAACTTCCTATCCTTCTGAGTGAGAGTGGTGAGGGGTTGAGAAATCTTCGAGAAACCCTGAATGAAACGACGATAATAGCCCGCTAGGCCTAGGAATTGCCGCACCTCAGTTGGCGTCTTAGGTGCTCCCCAGTCCTTGATCGCTTCGATTTTAGCGGGATCGACATGAATTCCTAGTTCATTAACCACATGTCCTAGGAATTGAACTTCGCGTAACCAAAAGTCACACTTTGAGAACTTGGCGTAAAGTTGTTCCCGTCGCAAGAGTTCCAAAACTAACCGCAGATGTTCCCCGTGTTCGGTCTCGTTCTTGGAGTAGATCAGAATGTCATCAATAAACACAATGACAAACTTGTCCAGATACGGTTTACAGACGCGGTTCATCAAGTCCATGAAAACCGCCGGTGCGTTCGTGAGACCGAAAGGCATGACCAAGAATTCGAAATGGCCATAACGTGTTCGAAAAGCAGTCTTTGCAACGTCAGCCTCCCTGACGCGCAGCTGGTGATAACCGGACCTCAAATCGATCTTGGAATAATAACTAGAACCCTGAAGCTGGTCGAATAGGTCATCGATACGTGGAAGAGGATAACGGTTCTTGATGGTCAACTTGTTCAGCTCTCTGTAGTCTACACACAATCGGAAACTCCATCCTTCTTCTTGACAAATAAAATTGGGGCTCCCCAAGGGGAAGAACTTGGCCGGGTGAAACCCTTGTCCAAAAGTTCCTGTAACTGACTAGACAACTCCTGCATCTCGGGAGGTGCAAGACGATAGGGGGCCCGAGCAATAGGAGCAGCCCCTGGTACAAGATCAATACCGAACTCGACTTGACGATGAGGAGGAAGACCAGATAAATCATCGGGAAAAACATCAGAAAACTCGCGTACCACCGGAATGTCGTCAATCTTCTTCTCATCACTAGTGGAAACAGATAAAAGCGCCAATACAGCTGGATAACCCTTTCGAAGACACTTAAGGGCTTTCATGCTAGAGATGATGTTTAGCGAAACACCACCCTTGATACCGTACACAGAAAGAAATTCTCCATCAGGGAGAGGAATCCGAATAACCTTATCGTAACAGACAATCTCCGCGCGATACAAGGATAACCAATCCATTCCTACCACAACGTCAAAACTACCCAAAGGTACCGGCATAAGGTCGATGGGGAACGATAAACCCGACAACTCTAACTGACACTCCCGAAGAACACTAGTAGCTTCAATTGTTTTACCGTCAGCCAACTCAATAATATACTTGGTCTCTAATGGTACAGATACTACATCTAGCAGTCGACTAACACCCATGGATACAAAACTCTTGTCGGCACCAGAATCAAATAACACGCTAACAGAATGATTATTGAGAAGAAACGTACCGGTGACTGTATCAGGGTCCTGCCTAGCCTCAGCAGCTCCAATGACGAAGGCACGTGCATTTCTGCCGCCGCCCCCGTTGTTCCCATTCCCGTTGTTCCCACCCTGTTTCAGTTTTGGGCAATCCTTCTTGTAATGCCCAGTGTCACCACAGTTGTAGCATCCCTGTTTCCCTGTAGTCCCTGAGTAGTCAGAGCTGAACTGTTAGTCGGAGCCTGAGTCGATGGAAGTGTAACCCGACAATCTTTAGCATAGTGGCCTGTTCGCGCTGGCAGCGGTGACAACGGTTACTGTCGCAGTTCCCTTGGTGATGGCGTCCACACTTGTTGCATTTGGGCAGTTTTCCCGCATAACCACCCTGCTTATTACCCGAAGACGATGAACCCCCATTATCAAACTTTTTACCTGCTGTGCAGACCCAGACCCTTTCCCGTCATTTTCCCACTTGCGCTTGTTGTTCTCTGGAGCCTTAGCAGTCGACCCTTTCGCAGGCAAAATCCCCTCATTCACTTTAAGTTAGTCATCCTATGTGCCGATCGAACTACCTCCCCATAAGTAGGATGATTCCCAGCAGCCACTAACCCTGCAATTTCCGGCACTAACCCTGAGACATAATGTTCAATCTTACGATACTCTGGCACGTGCAAATCGGGACACAGCACCGCCAGCTCATTTCTCCTCACAGTATACTTCTCGATTTCCGATCCAGTCATCTTGAGGTTCCACACCTCATGCTCCAGCTTCTGTACCTCTTCCCTCGGGCAATACTCCCGCTTCAGCAACTGCACAAAGTTCTCCCATGGCATAGCATATGCCTCCCCAATCCCCATGTTCTGGGTGATACCATTCCACCAAGTCAATGCCACGTCCTGAAACAACGCAGCCGAATACTTCACCCGATCTTCTGGGAGACAATTACACATTAGAAATACCGACTCCACTTTCTCCAACCACCTAAGCAAACTGACCGCACCCTCGGTGCCAGAGAATTCCTGGGGCTTGCAGTCCCGGAACATCTTATAGGTGCACATGGGTGGGGGTGGGTCAACAGGACCACCTGAAATGAAACGTATGAGAACCCACGAAATACGTAAACAAGGTTCACCAATAAGGCAAGGAAAACGGATAAAACAACTTACCACCACCGTTGTGCCCTAACTGAAAGGCAGCCTGGAGCAAGTTGTTCAGATCAGCCTGTGACAGGTTAATACCTCCACCACGACCACCAGCACGTCCACCATTGCGACCACCTCCTCGTCCTCCACGCACTCCAGACATGATTATGGCAGAAAGAACGAGAAAATTTAGTTTCGCAGTTAAAGATAACCACAATGTTCACAAGATTAAAGCCAGATCCAATCCAGGACTATCCCCTCAAACCCAAAGCTCACTAGGGCTTCCATGCATTTCGTTTTATGATTTTGTGTGCACCCAAAATGATAAAACGCTCTACATGGTCCTCCAAGTGTTCTCCTAGTTCAAAGTTCAAATCACCGAACATAGACTCTTAGCTACACACCGTAATACTACGGTAGTTCATGACAAGTGTTTCTATTGGAATACGAAAGGGAGATGTCCGAGCCTTGGACAAATCTCAAGAGCACACGAGTTACCCCAATAGACCACACTGCCTAGAAAACAAGTAACCCAACCTAAAATAGAACGGATGATGTAACGTAGAAAGACCAACGATTTAGAGACACCCCGACAAGACCATACGTAAACCACTATAACGTTTAGTACCATGTGATCGTCTAGTGTGTGCGATTCGGCTATAGACTAGACTCTACATGCAGTCCTAGTTCACTATAACCATTGGCTCTGATACCAATCTGTCACACCCTCAAAATCCACTTGCGGAGTTTTACCGCGAGGCGCATGACAAACCAGGATCCAAACCAACGATCACAATAAACAAGTCTAAATGTAATTAATGCAATACCAAAATATAGTTTTAAAATCCCGTTTACAGCGGAAGCTTATTCAAAATAAAGTTCAACATAAATAACCAAAGTTCAATGTTCATGACATCATGCAACTCTATCTAGACGCCGTGCAGACGCGTGCGCCCTAGTCCAGTCGTACTACCTTAGCGACCTGAGAAAACATGTAAAAGTTTACGTCAGCACAAAAATGCTGGTGAGTTTACAGGTTTGCAGTTCAAGTACCAAGTCCACCTGTCCATACTATAACAAATAGAAAACCAGTATACGCTAGCTAGGCGTACGTTTTGTTACTACCACGATTGGAAAACCATTACTAACTCGAATACCAAAAGTATGCCCGATGTATGTTCCTGTTGTTCCTGTTGTTCCTGTTTGAGACAATATGCACCCGCCGACCCTCCAAGTCGACGAGCGGGGTTGGTCACTCCCAATAGCGCTATTCACATTTCCCCGTTGTGCAAACCCGCACATTCATGGTTCCCCCGGGACTTCCAAAGATCGTGTAGTATACGTTAGAAACCCATAGTATGACAGTAGTTACCAAATGATCGTTTTAACACATGTTTTCTCCCCCGAAAGTATAAAACCAGTTTAAAAGAGGGGCCGTAAACTCACCTTAAGTTGCTTTACTCCTAATCCCGAGTAAACTCAGCTGCTATGTTAGTCCCGTACAGTGGCGACCTAACATACGACAGTTACAAGTACTTAGACTAATAACCCGCAGGTTAATTAGTCCCTAGATGTCCAGACCATAACCAAGTTCGTTTGAAAATACCGTGACTGTTTAACTGACCCAAAGTACAAGACTCGACATCCCATTGGTGACCCGAGACTCCCCGTGTTATGTTTACGCTCCAAAACATACAATAACGCAAGTACACTTAACATACGTTAACGCACAACAAGTTATAGCACATAGTTCACGTATCACCGAAATACATCCAAATATATGTTACCAAGTTATTAGACATGTTACGAGGTTCCTAGCATGTTACTACATGTCAAATCGGGTCTCGGAATGCTAATTTACACTTACAGCAGTAGTACACACGATTAGGGAGGCTAATCGCATGAAATGTCACGCGACTAGGGCTAATCGCCCCTTAAGTCAGGCGATTAGGGCTACTCGCCCCTGTAGCCAGGCGAGTGGGCCTACTCGCCCTTATTACACGCGAGTGGGGGGCTACTCGCCCCTGATACACGCGATTAGCAAGGCTACTCGCCTGTAACCTTGCTGTTCCGGTTTTTCGCGCGTTTAACGCTCCAAATCAGATCCAGAGCGTGTGTAACTACCCAATATCATCCCAAACACTATCCTAAACATGTTTAACCCAAAACCCTTCGTTCATCCTCGTAAAATCAGTCCTGCATGCAACCAAAGCAATCCAAACACATACACATAGCATGCAACATTCAATTAACGCATGTAATCACAACCCTATTATCCAATTACTGAGATTTCTATCATCATACTAACAATATTAATTCTGACCTAGCATGATAACACATCAAAACATCATCAAGATTCATAAAAATCCTATCTTTCTAATCATACATACCCATAACGCATGTTTATTAATTATAATCCGATTAATAACTCTTATTGACGATTTTCAGAAAGCTTTTTCGTTTATGAACAGGTCTGGACCATTAGGGATTGATTAAAAACGTTTACAAAGTATTATGGATGAGAATCAAACCTTGGAATTGTAAAAGGATGATGGTTAGACCTTGAAACCTTGTGTTTTTGATCAAAATCGCCTTCCAGAGGTTGTTTAAGTGTTTGGGGCGGTTATGGGACGACTAGGGTTGATATTAGGGAGTTTAGGAGGTTAAGTGTTGTATTTATAGGCGTTTCTAGTCGTCCAGCACGTTATAGGCGAGTATGCAGCAGCTACATGCGATTAGGGCTGCTAATCGCATGAGATTGGGCCTAATCGCCCCTATGTTCACACGAGTAGCCTCCTACTCGTGTCTAATGTGCCCTACTCGCCTCCCCTATGGGCGATTAGGCTTCCTAATCGCCTGTAGGGGTTCCTTTTGTGTGTTTTGCGCGTTAAACCCCGTTTTAACATATGTTAATGCATATTCATGTACCGACAAGTCACATAATGATTGTAAACACATAACACAAGTAAATACACATATTTACACTCGTTCACCAATTCCCGGGACTCGAGACTCGTACGTTCCGTATGCCCTGACGATCCTACAAATCGTCACCGTTTGTACACTTGGTTAAGGACCGACATCTAATGAACCTCTAGACCAACATCCAATGATCTTCTAGCCTAACTAATAGTTCCCGAACCATAACCCGACTTAACTAACCCAGTTAAGTACAATATACGCGTGACTCGCTAAGGTAGACTTTCATCTAGACAACGTTGTTAACCCGAATTTGCCAGGTGTCACATCAACACAGGTACAAAAGTGGCATACCCTGTGGAACACATACTACTACGCTAACTCAAAACATCATTCCACTCTCTCAAATACTACAAATGAATGAAAGAGACATCAAGGTAAGAGAAAAACCCCTTCTTCCAACACAACTACTTTGAAAAAATTAGGGACCTGACACCGATTACCTGTTCCAAAAAATATGTTTAGGCCTCAACCTAACTAGATTAACATGAACAGCTGAGTTAATAGACTTATTTTCTGTTTTCTATGAACAACCTAGGTAGATTAACATGAAAAAAAATCAGGGGAATTGACGTTTGCTGCACATTGAGACCTATACATCTACGTGTGTCTGCGCCTAAACGCTAAATAGACATTTACCTTCCTGATTTACCTAACTGACTGTGCCTATAATTAAATTCGCCAAATTGGTTTTCACGACTTCTCACCAAATTACTCAGCCAATCAGAGTCCCCTTTATAGTATACAATTCCACGCCTATGTGCAACGCATGCAACTGTGTTTTTAATATACAGTTTCGTTTGAGGCTTTAGACAAAGGGCCTACTTTCTTATCCCTATTTTTGTTGGTTTAAAGAATGACAGTTGTTTAACGCTTCCCATTTTTTAAAGGCTTTTTCCAACTTCTGCATTTATTAAACCTATTGATTTGTAGTTCCCATATTTAAAAGTAAGAGTTATTAGAGTTCTTTTCTGTTTTGTATACCTAGCGAATTGTTCAGGTGTTTTCACAACTTTAGTATACATAGGTAGTTCCTAGATTTAAAATTATGGGTCCGCAAATTCTCGCATTCACATTTGCTACTTTAGGTTCCTGTATTTCCTCATCTTTAGCACAACAAATATCTAATTTTTATGTCGATTATAATTAGACTGAATCCTCTACTTAATGATAGCTGTTTCTTTTCCATTTTTTATAATTGACACACTGATTATGCATTATGTCTTTTTTAGGGAAAATATTTTACAATCAACGCCGTCATCAAAGAAATTGACACTGCTAAAGATTGGCATTACATAGGCTGCCCAACATGTAACCAGCTTATTTACCCAAGTGGTAACCAATGGTTCTGTACACGTGATGGCATGCACACCACATCGAACAACTTGTAAGTTACTCTTCCCACATCCAGCTTCATATCACTGGTACCATTAACACTCAGTATATGACAGGTTCAAAATCGAGGCAAAAATCGTTGACACCACCAACAGCATCGATGCAACTATCTTCGATAGCGCTGCAACCCAACTGCTAAAACAAACATGCAGCGAATTGTTAAATCAACAAAATCCAGTTGAAGAGTTGCTGAAAATCGAAAATAAAAAGGCACAATTTCATTTTCAAATACCTCCTGATCAAAACCCTGGAAAACTTAAATGCGTCGTCAACAAAGTTGTTTTCCTGGAAAATGAACTTGACATAGGAACTTCAACTCCGCAGCCATCAACTCCCGCTCCAAAAGTATACCTTCCCTCTTCAGCAAAAAGAACGCTAGACTTAGTCGATGGTAAGTGATTCATTGATACTACATCCATCTGTAGATACATTCCATTTCTAATATTAGATGTGCAGAAACCGAAGAACCTGGAGACATATCAGCTCACAGGGGTAAAAAGAAGATATAACTCCCTCTGCATGTAGATTCGCCTCACTGTAAAACTTATATACTGGCCACTTTTTGGTGATATGTAAAAATGGCCGTTTATGTATTATGCTCACTTTTTTAGTTTGTATAACTTATATACTGGCCACTTTTTGGTGATATGTAAAAATGGCCGTTTATGTTTTATGCTCACTTTTCTGGTTTGTATGCAAGCCTTTTGCAAATATGTGTTGAATACCACATTGCCAGCGCACAACGCGCGTTAGAAAATACAACTAGTTAATATTATTATTATGTCCTAAGTTTGTTTAGTCTAGGAATTAATGTGTCAAAACAGTTGATATAGTTGACAGTTATGTTAGTTGGTTATATTAGAACAGTTGCATCGGTTAGTCTTCAAAAAAAAAAGGGTATGTGGAGGAGACCCTCTGGCCCCTGGTATCCATATTGGATACCGATCATCCCACCCCACAAGGGTTATGATCCCGGCAAAATACCTCAAAGTGTTGCCCACAAGATTCGAACTTGTCTCCTCTCATGCCCAACACTTATCATTGGTAGTGGGTACCACTAGGCTATAAGCCCATTGGTTCGGTTAGTCTTCAAGGGATGCACAGATTAGAGATGTATATGTAACCATATATCCTGTCAACTATACTCGTGTACAGATTATATAGTTTAACCATATAAATTAATTAAGTTGTGCAGAATAGTTGGAAACTGGAAGTAAACAAACTTTGAAGTTAAAAAATTCTATACTATAACAATTCAAAATGGGTCTACAGTTATAAATTGGGATTGATTAGATTGGATGATGCCTACTTTTTTTATTGGTCTTCTTTTTTTTTATTTTTTTTTATTTTTTGGAAATGCACTTACTTTTCTCAGTTATGAGCGATTTTTATTCAGCAGATTCAACGGTTATAGCCCAGCTCTTACCCGAATGCCGATGCTATTTTTTCGACATTGGTTCGAAATCACCTTCCCCCGTTTTTTCCTTCTTTTTGTTTATTTGTTTTTTCTTATTTTTATTTTTATGTTACACATTTTAACACTCGCGTGCTATTAACATTTCAAAATATGCCACCACAAATTATGTCATGGACGCGAAATGCCAGATTTTCTATTATTTTATATGATACAAAAACAAATAATTTCGTAAATTCCATACATGATATGTCTTAAAGTCTTTTGGTATATTTTAATGGTTAATTAAGTTTCAATAAATTGTCACTGATAACGTAAATGTATATTAATTTCGATCAAATGTTCATTTTATCATTTATAGTTTTTATAAACATTGTTTAGATATGTATGATGAGCCGAACATGATCCAACCGAACATCTTTATTGGTCATCGGAACTGTAAGTGACATCCGTTTTTATGGGATTCAACCTATGTAGAACATGCGTCGATATTATTTTTTTTTTGTGTATCACGACTTTCTTTTTGTTCTCTCTTTGGTTGTTATACTAGTTAAATAAAAAAAATAACCATTTACAGTCACTTTCAACATATATACATATATTAATCTCTAATGGGTCTATTGGGTTAAGGTAATTGATGCACATAAAATGGGAAAGATGACGAGTAGAGGCACTAATTTGACCCATTTATAGTCACTTGCAATATATGCACGTATATTTATCTATTAGACCATGCGTAGTGGGGGGCTTTATTTATAAAGCCCCCCTTCCTGATTGGTCCACGTGGCTGCTGAGTCAGCGTGGAGAGAGAAACTGAAAAAGGGGTGTAGTGGTGGGGCTTTATTTATAAAGCCCCTGATTGTGATTGGTTGATTTTTTATTATTTTTTTAATCTTTTAATTCAAAATAATTAAAATAAAAGACAAATAAATATAAAAAAATTACAAATAATAATGAAAACACACAACTAATATTAAAAAAAAAAAGTTACACACTTCCTAAATTACTTATTTAAACATTACATATTCCTAAATTACTTATTTAATCCTAATTTTCTCCACTATGGAGAGTAGTTGTCCCAGTCCTCGAGTGTGGGGTACACGGGGGACACGGAACGTGAGCTATCCCGTCTATCGGATCTCGCATCCGAGATGAAATAGCAGTACTCACGAGGAGGGGAAGGAAGGCTCCAGAGGCATTCTTCCTCCTCAATTTCCCTGAGGGCTTCCAAGTTCCCCTCAGTTGGGGAAGGGGTGGGGGTAGTCTGGTGGTAGGGGATGGGGGTAGTCTGGTGGTAGGGGATGGGGATGGGGATGGGGGTAGTCTGGTGGTAGGGGATGGGGATGGGGGTAGTCTGGTGGTAGGGTGTGGGGGTGGGGATAGCAGCAGCAGTCCGGGGGGTGGGGGCCGATAACATTAGTCGGTCCATTTCGTTAACAGCCATGACATAATCCATGGCCCAGACCATTTCCTCATCCGTCCAGTCATCATCGGCTTCAGGAGGAGGAAAGGTTGGTTGTGCAGCAGCAGCAGGAGGGGGATATAACCAATGTTGTGGAGGAGGAGGAGAAATATGAGGTTGTGCAGCGGTAGGAGTAGTAGAGGAGGTGAATGGTTATCTCCGGGGGCGGACCCGTCCCCGGACCCGGCGAGAGTACTGCCGGATATTAGACGGTCCGGCAGCTCCTGGTTGAAAACCGACACCCATGTTATTCATTGTTTTGAGGATGAGGAATTGGAGGTGTGACTGAAAAATCAGTTTTGGTGTTGTATTTATAGGGTTAGCAAATTTTGAAATTCAAACGGTTTGGGGGTAAAACGTTTGAAATTCAAATTTTGTACAAACGGTTTGGGGGGAAATTTTGAATTTCAAACGGTTTGGAACAGTAACCGTTTAAAATTCAAAATTTTCAATTATTGTTATTATTATTATTATTATTATTATTATTATTATTAGTATTATTAAAAATAAAAAAAATACTTTAATTGACCTTGCCACATGGCATATTTTGATTGGTTTGAATTATAAGTCACCGGCGTTATAAATATAAAGCCCCCAACCAAATTTGATATATAGCGCCTCTATGTTCCGGTGTTGGGGACGCTATATTTAAAAAATTTGCCCAAATAACGCCCCACTACGGGGGGACTTAGTAGAGCAATTTGTGCAAGGTGTATGCATTTGTGACACCCGGCAAATTCTGGTTAACAACGTGGTCTAGATTAAAGTCTACCTTAGCGAGTCACGCGTATATTATACTTAACGAGGGTTATCTAGATAGCTAGATAGGACATACGAGCATTATCTCGGGTTTGAGACAACTTACAAAACGTTTTCTAGTCCGGTTTGGGACTACTTTCACATCTCGGGTTATGAGATGCTTTGACTCCTTGTGTGGGTCGGGTTCTGACTCCTTGTGTGAGTTAACATGTGATTTCATGATTAGTGAACCTCGGACGTTGGTGAATAACAAACTTATGTGTCTCGGTGATATCTGACAAACTTATGTGAAAACCATACGTGATTATGTGAACCTAAACCGAACACGTTAATAAAAATTATTAAAAGTGGAGCGTGAGGTTGATTAGGGTCTTAACGCATGGGGTTACACTTGTTACGGTCCGAAATAACGAAAACGTCGATGGATAACGCGTCGGGAGGCTAAACGAAGCAAAAACGCGCGCCCCGGACCTGTGAGCGGCCGCTCACAGGCTCCGAGCGGCCGCTCGAACCTATCTGACGGGTTTAAACCGCCTCAAACTCGTATTTAAGCATCCTTAACCCCCATGCAGCCCTCATACTCAACCCTAATCACCCCCTTACTGCCCCACACGAATATTTCACTCCAAAAACTCCTGCTAAGGCTCAAGATCATCAATTGGGAGGCTCCAAGGCGCGCGATTGATTGATTTGAAGAGCTAAGGGTATAACTCATGATTTCTTACGCTTTTTACTTTATGTTTTATTGTAAAAATCATATAACAAGTTTGTCCAGGTCTGAATGGGTTTAATAAACATTAAAACATGAGTCTTTTTGAAGATTAAACGGATTAAACCTATTAATAAACGCGTAGTAACATCATAGGATGCTTGTTGTGCAAGTTATTGGTGTTTTGATCCTAAAAGCTTTGATCTTGACATGTTTGATAATAGGATCTGATGGGAATAGGTATTAGGAAAGTTGTATGATGATTATTAGGTGTTATTGATTGATAATATGCAACTAGGGTTTGATATAATTGATAATATTGCACGATTAGAATCTGGACAGATTCTGAATGTCGACTAGTAGGGTCTGTTTCGTGGCTTGAAAATAATTGGTTTGATCGATTCTTTGCATGATTGTAACGTACAAGGTCTTAGCTTTTCATAATGGGCAAAACCATCGAATTTGGACATCGTTTGAGTCGTTTTTGGAATTTTAATTGATTAGGGGTCATATCAGATTTTCGGATTTGTAAACTGGGCTAACTTTAAATGGTCATAACTTGAGATTTACAAGGAATTAGATTATGAAATTTTTCAGTAGGTCAATACTGGAAAAATAGAGCTTTTCCAAGTGGATTCATCTCGTTTGGATGAATACACAATTTTTAAGAATTTTCATACTAAACTGACCTGTTGAGGAGATTTTCTGGACATAGCTGTGTTGTACGAATTTTCATAATTTTTGTGTTTGGAATTAAGACAAAACAAAAATAGGTATTGTCGAGTGAATACCAAAGAAAATTCAGTAAAAATTTGGGAGGTTAACTCACTGAATTGCTATTTTAAATAAATTCGTTTTGTTGGCGCCCAATCTGTCCTGAAAACACAGATTGTGTATTATGTGCTTCTATGATTAATTGAGGTCTTAGGTGGTATGGAATTGACATGTAACTGAAGTACACTTGTCTGAGACACATACGGAATGTAGAAACTAATTGTAACCAACGTATTCACCAACGGGTCCGTAGGGTTTACTATTGCATATAGAATCACTAGGCGTCGCATACACACTTTTGAACATTTAAAACGCCTTGGACAAACGAGTTATATGGGTAATGATATTACGCCTATACTCACTGAGCAACACTGTTATTAGGGTGTCGGTAGCATATATTGCTTGCTGTTCGGATTCTTTGCTTGCACGTTAAGGTGAGTTTACGGCCCCTCTTTTAAACTGGTTTCATATTTTCGGGGGAGAAAACATGTGTTAAAACGATTATTTGGTAACTACTGTCATACTATGTGTTTCTATTGTGTACTACACGATCTTTGGAAGTCCCGGGGGGAACCATGAATGTGCGGGTTTGCACAACGGGGAAATGTGAATAGCGCTATTGGGAGTGACCAACCCCGCTCGTCGGCTTGGAGGGCCGGGCGAGTGCATATTGTCTCAAACAGGAACAACAGGAACAACTGGTTTACTTTTCGGGCACAACATCTGGTATTCGAGTTAGTAATGGTTTTCCAATCGTGGTAGTAACAAAACATACGCCTAGCTAGCGTACACTGGTTTTCAATTTGTTATAGTATGGACAGGTGGACTTGGTACTTGGATACAAAACCTGTAAACTCACCAGCATTTTTGTGCTGACGTAAACTTTTACATGTTTTCTCAGGTCGCTAAGGTAGCACAATGGAACTAGGGCGCACGCGTCTGCACGGCGTCTAGTTAGAGTTGCATGGTTTTACAAACGTTGAACATTGGTTTACTATTGAATATTGTTTTGAATAAGCTTCCGCTGTAAACGGGAATTTTAAACATTGTTTTGAAATTGCATTATGTTCATTTTAGACTTGTTTATTGTGATCGTTGGTTTGGATCCTGGTTTGTCATGCGCCTCGCGGTAAAACTCCGCAAGTGGATTTTGAGGGTGTGACAGATTGGTATCAGAGCCAGGTGAGCTCTGGGTTTGAAGGGATAGTCCTGGATTGGATCTAGCTTTGATCTTGTGAACATTAGTGGTTATCTTTATCTGCGAAACTAAATTTTCTCGCTCTTTCTGCCAGAATCATGTCTGGAGTACGAGGAGGACGTGGAGGTGGTCGCAATGGTGGACGTGGTGGTGGTCGCGGTGGTGCTGGTGGTCGTGGAGGTATTAACCTATCGCAGGATGATCTGAACAACTTGCTCCAAGCTGCCTTTCAGTTAGGGCACAACGGTGGTGGTAAGTTGATTTATCCATTTTCTTTGGCTCATTAGTGAACCTTGTTTACATTCGTCGTGGTTCCTCACGCATTTCATTTCAGGTGGTCCTGTTAACCCACCCCCACCCATGTGTACCTACAAGATGTTTCGGGATTGTAAGCCTCAGGAATTCTCTGGCACTGAGGGTGCGGTGAGCTTGCTTAGGTGGCTGGAGAAGGTGGAGTCAGTGTTTCTGATGTGCAACTGTCTCCCAGAGGATCGGGTTAAGTATGCTGCTGCGTTATTCCAGGATGTTGCATTGACTTGGTGGAATAACATCACCCAGAATATGGGTATTGGGGAGGCGTATGCTATGCCTTGGGAGAATTTTGTGCAGCTGCTGAAGCGTGAATACTGTCCGAGGGAAGAGGTGCAGAAGCTAGAGCACGAAGTGTGGAACCTCAAGATGATTGGGTCTGAAATTGAGAAGTATACTGTGAGGCGGAATGAGTTGGCAGTGCTGTGTCCCGATCTGCATGTGCCAGAGTACAGGAGGATTGAACACTATGTCTCGGGATTAGTACCGGAAATCGCAGGGTTAGTGGCTGCGGGAAATCATCCTACATACGCAGAGGTGGTCCGATCGGCTCATAGGATGACCAACTTGAAGGTGAATGAGGGTATTTTGCCTGCGAAGGGTTCGACTGTTAAGGCCCCAGAGAACAACAAGCGCAAGTGGGAAAATGACGGGAAAGGATCTGGGCCAACACAGCAGGGTAAGAGGTTTGATAATGGGGGTTCTTCTTCTTCGGGTAACAAGCAGGGTGGTTATGCGGGGAAACTGCCCAAATGTAACAAGTGTGGACGTCATTATCAAGGGAACTGCGACAGTAACCGTTGTCATCGCTGCCAGCGAACAGGGCATTATGCTAAAGATTGTCGGTTTACACTTCCATCGACCCAGACCCCGACTACTAACTCAGCTCCTACTACTCAAGGGACTACAGGAAGACAAGGATGTTACAATTGTGGTGAGACCGGGCATTACAAGAAGGATTGCCCAAAACTGAAGCAGGGCGGGAACAACGGTAATGGGAACAACGGGGGCGGCGGCAGAAATGCACGTGCCTTCGTCATTGGAGCCGCTGAGGCTAGACAGGACCCTGACACAGTTACCGGTACGTTCCTTCTCAATAATCGTTCTGTTAGTGTGTTATTTGATTCTGGTGCCGACAAGAGTTTTGTATCCATGGAGATTAGTCGACTGTTAGATGTAGTACCCGTACCATTAGAGACTAAGTATATTATTGAGTTGGTTGACGGTAAAAAGATTGAAGCTACTAGTGTCCTTCGGGAGTGCCAATTAGAGTTGTCGGGTTTATCGTTCCCCATCGATCTTATGCCGGTACCTTTGGGCAGTTTCGACGTGGTGGTAGGTATGGATTGGTTGTCTTTGTATCGCGCGGAGATTGTCTGTTATGACAAGGTTATTCGGATTCCTCTCCCTGATGGAGAATTCCTTTCTGTGTACGGTATCAAGGGTGGTGTTCCGCTAAACATCATCTCTAGCATGAAAGCCCTTAAGTGTCTTCGAAAGGGTTATCCAGCCGTTTTGGCACTGTTATCTGTTTCCTCTGGTGATGAGAAGAAGATCGACGATATTCCAGTTGTACGCGAGTTTCCTGATGTTTTTCCCGATGATTTATCTGGTCTTCCTCCCCATCGTCAAGTCGAGTTCGGTATTGATCTTGTACCAGGGGCTGCTCCTATTGCTCGGGCCCCCTACCGTCTTGCACCTCCCGAGATGCAGGAATTGTCTAGTCAGTTACAGGAACTCTTGGACAAGGGTTTCATCAGGCCAAGTTCTTCCCCTTGGGGAGCCCCGATTCTATTTGTTAAGAAGAAGGATGGAAGTTTCCGATTGTGTGTGGACTACAGAGAACTGAACAAATTGACCGTCAAGAACCGTTATCCTCTTCCACGTATTGATGATCTGTTCGACCAGCTCCAGGGTTCTAGTTACTATTCCAAGATTGACTTGAGGTCCGGTTATCACCAGCTGCGCGTCAGGGAGGCTGACGTTGCAAAGACTGCTTTTCGTACACGCTATGGCCATTACGAGTTCTTGGTCATGCCCTTCGGTCTTACTAACGCACCAGCGGTTTTCATGGACTTGATGAACCGCGTTTGCAAACCATATCTGGACAAGTTCGTCATTGTGTTTATTGATGACATTCTGATCTACTCTAAGAACAAGACCGAACACGAGGAACACCTACGTTTGGTTTTGGAACTCTTGCGACGGGAACAACTTTACGCTAAGTTCTCAAAGTGTGACTTTTGGTTACGCGAAGTTCAGTTCCTAGGACATGTGGTTAATGAACTAGGAATTCATGTCGATCCAGCTAAGATCGAAGCGATTAAGGACTGGGAAGCACCAAAGACGCCAACTGAGGTGCGGCAATTCCTAGGCCTTGCGGGTTACTATCGTCGTTTCATTCAGGGGTTCTCGAAGATTGCTCAACCCCTCACCACTCTCACACAGAAAGATAAGAAGTTCGCCTGGGGCGAACCACAAGAGTCAGCGTTTGAGGAACTAAAGTCTAAGCTTTGTTCCGCTCCTATTTTGTCCTTGCCTGATGGCCCTGACGATTTCGTTGTTTACTGTGACGCCTCTATACATGGTCTCGGTTGCGTGCTGATGCAACGCGAGAAAGTGATTGCGTATGCTTCTCGTCAACTCAAGGTGCACGAGAAGAACTACACCACCCATGACTTGGAGTTGGGTGCAGTGGTATTCGCGTTGAAAATTTGGAGACATTACTTGTACGGTACCAAATGCACGATCTACACCGATCACAAGAGTCTTCAACATATTTTCGACCAACAACATTTGAACATACGACAGCGTCGTTGGATTGAACTTCTGAATGACTATGATTGTGCCATTAAGTACCATCCTGGCAAGGTGAATGTTGTAGCAGACGCCTTGAGCAGGAAGGAATCAACTAAACCTCGTCGCGTTCGGGCGTTGCAACTCACCATTCATTCATCCCTACCTGAGCAACTCCGTTCTGCCCAGTTAGAAGCTTTGAAGGAGGAAAACCTTAAGGCTGAAACTATGCACGGTGCCGACAAGCACCTCGAGCGAAGACCTGATGGCCTGCACTACTTCGCAGAACGCATATGGGTTCCTTTATTTGGGGGATACGGGAGCTCGTCCTAGATGAGGCTCATAAGTCCCGGTATTCTATTCATCCTGGTTCGGATAAGATGTACCAAGATCTGAAGGTGCTTTACTGGTGGCCAAACATGAGGTCGGATATAGCCTCATACGTGAGTAAGTGCTTGACCTGTGCTAAGGTCAAGGTGGAATACCAGAAACCGTCGGGTCTCTTGCAACAACCTGAAATTCCGGAGTGGAAATGGGAACGGATTACTATGGATTTTGTCACACAACTTCCTAAATCACCAAGCGGGAATGACAAGATATGGGTGATTGTCGATCGGTTGACGAAATCAGCCCATTTTCTTGCTATTAAGGAGACCGACACCATGGATCGTTTGGCTCGCCTTTATTTGAAGGAAGTTGTTTCTAAGCACGGGGTGCCAGTTTCTATTATTTCGGATCGTGACTCCCATTTTACTTCTCACTTCTGGAAGTCTTTGCACAAGGCTTTGGGTACCCAACTAGACATGAGTACGGCTTATCATCCACAGACTGACGGTCAGAGTGAGCGTACAATTCAAACTTTAGAAGACATGCTGCGGGCATGTGTGATCGATTTTGGCAAGGGTTGGGAAGCTCATCTACCGTTAGTAGAATTCTCGTACAACAATAGTTATCACACGAGCATCAAGGCGGCTCCGTTCGAGGCACTGTACGGACGGAAATGCCGTTCTCCTCTTTGTTGGGCTGAAGTAGGTGAGAGTCAACTCACTGGGCCTGAACTAGTGTACGAAACTTCGGAAAAGATCGTACAGATTCGTAATCGGTTGGCAGTGGCACGGGATCGGCAAAAGAGTTATGCTGATCAGCGTCGCAAACCATTGGAATTCCAAGTTAATGACAAAGTACTTCTAAAAGTCTCACCATGGAAGGGCGTCATACGCTTTGGGAAGCATGGCAAACTCAACCCACGGTATGTCGGACCATTTACGATCCTGGAACGGATTGGACCGGTGGCATATCGTCTTGATTTACCGACGGAGCTCGGTAACGTACATAACGTCTTCCACGTGTCAAACTTGAAGAAGTGTCTGGCTGACGAGTCTCTCATCGTTCCACTGGAAGAGATCAAGGTTGATGATCGTCTTCGGATTGTGGAAGAACCTGTGGAGATTCTGGATTACAAGATTCGTAGCCTACGTCACAGCAAGATTCGTATCGTTAAGGTTCGGTGGAACTCGAACCGGGGACCAGAGTATACGTGGGAACGGGAGGATCAGATGAAGTCTAAATATCCTCATCTCTTTCCTAAGGAAGCGTTCGAGTCGAGATATGTCTCTTCTGCAGCTGAATGAATCTCGGGGCGAGATTCCTTTTAACGTGGGGATGATGTGACAACTCGGGTAAATCTCTCTTTTGGTTTCTATTTTTGGTTTCTATCTTTTGTTGTTTCCTTCGTTATTCCTTTTGGTACTTGTGCAAATTTTCGGGACGAAAATTCTTTTAACGTGGGGATGATGTGACACCCGGCAAATTCTGGTTAACAACGTGGTCTAGATTAAAGTGTACCTTAGCGAGTCACGCGTATATTATACTTAACGAGGGTTATCTAGATAGCTAGATAGGACATACGAGCATTATCTCGGGTTTGAGACAACTTACAAAACGTTTTCTAGTCCGGTTTGGGACTACTTTCACATTTCGGGTTATGAGATGCTTTGACTCCTTGTGTGGGTCGGGTTCTGACTCCTTGTGTGAGTTAACATGTGATTTCATGATTAGTGAACCTCGGACGTTGGTGAATAACAAACTTATGTGTCTCGGTGATATCTGACAAACTTATGTGAAAACCATACGTGATTATGTGAACCTAAACCGAACACGTTAATAAAAATTATTAAAAGTGGAGCGTGAGGTTGATTAGGGTCTTAACGCATGGGGTTACACTTGTTACGGTCCGAAATAACGAAAACGTCGATGGATAACGCGTCGGGAGGCTAAACGAAGCAAAAACGCGCGCCCCGGACCTGTGAGCGGCCGCTCACAGGCTCCGAGCGGCCGCTCGAACCTATCTGACGGGTTTAAACCGCCTCAAACTCGTATTTAAGCATCCTTAACCCCCATGCAGCCCTCATACTCAACCCTAATCGCCCCCTTACTGCCCCACACGAATATTTCACTCCAAAAACTCCTGCTAAGGCTCAAGATCATCAATTGGGAGGCTCCAAGGCGCGCGATTGATTGATTTGAAGAGCTAAGGGTATAACTCATGATTTCTTACGCTTTTTACTTTATGTTTTATTGTAAAAATCATATAACAAGTTTGTCCAGGTCTGAATGGGTTTAATAAACATTAAAACATGAGTCTTTTTGAAGATTAAACGGATTAAACCTATTAATAAACGCGTAGTAACATCATAGGATGCTTGTTGTGCAAGTTATTGGTGTTTTGATCCTAAAAGCTTTGATCTTGACATGTTTGATAATAGGATCTGATGGGAATAGGTATTAGGAAAGTTGTATGATGATTATTAGGTGTTATTGATTGATAATATGCAACTAGGGTTTGATATAATTGATAATATTGCACGATTAGAATCTGGACAGATTCTGAATGTCGACTTGTAGGGTCTGTTTCGTGGCTTGAAAATAATTGGTTTGATCGATTCTTTGCATGATTGTAACGTACAAGGTCTTATCTTTTCATAATGGGCAAAACCATCGAATTTGGACATCGTTTGAGTCGTTTTTGGAATTTTAATTGATTAGGGGTCATATCAGATTTTCGGATTTGTAAACTGGGCTAACTTTAAATGGTCATAACTTGAGATTTACAAGGAATTAGATTATGAAATTTTTCCAGTAGGTCAATACTGGAAAAATAGAGCTTTTCCAAGTGGATTCATCTCGTTTGGATGAATACACAATTTTTAAGAATTTTCATACTAAACTGACCTGTTGAGGAGATTTTCTGGACATAGCTGTGTTGTACGAATTTTCATAATTTTTGTGTTTGGAATTAAGACAAAACAAAAATAGGTATTGTCGAGTGAATCCCAAAGAAAATTCAGTAAAAATTTGGGAGGTTAACTCACTGAATTGCTATTTTAAATAAATTCGTTTTGATGGCGCACAATCTGTCCTGAAAACACAGATTGTGTATTATGTGCTTCTGTGATTAATTGAGGTCTTAGGTGGTATGGAATTGACATGTAACTGAAGTACACTTGTCTGAGACACATACGGAATGTAGAAACTAATTGTAACCAACGTATTCACCAACGGGTCCGTAGGGTTTACTATTGCATGTAGAATCACTAGGCGTCGCATACACACTTTTGAACATTTAAAACGCCTTGGACAAACGAGTTATATGGGTAATGATATTACGCCTATACTCACTGAGCAACACTGTTATTAGGGTGTCGGTAGCATATATTGCTTGCTGTTCGGATTCTTTGCTTGCACGTTAAGGTGAGTTTACGGCCCCTCTTTTAAACTGGTTTCATATTTTCGGGGGAGAAAACATGTGTTAAAACGATTATTTGGTAACTACTGTCATACTATGTGTTTCTATTGTGTACTACACGATCTTTGGAAGTCCCGGGGGGAACCATGAATGTGCGGGTTTGCACAACGGGGAAATGTGAATAGCGCTATTGGGAGTGACCAACCCCGCTCGTCGGCTTGGAGGGCCGGGCGAGTGCATATTGTCTCAAACAGGAACAACAGGAACAACTGGTTTACTTTTCGGGCACAACATCTGGTATTCGAGTTAGTAATTGTTTTCCAATCGTGGTAGTAACAAAACATACGCCTAGCTAGCGTACACTGGTTTTCAATTTGTTATAGTATGGACAGGTGGACTTGGTACTTGGATACAAAACCTGTAAACTCACCAGCATTTTTGTGCTGACGTAAACTTTTACATGTTTTCTCAGGTCGCTAAGGTAGCACAATGGAACTAGGGCGCACGCGTCTGCACGGCGTCTAGTTAGAGTTGCATGGTTTAACAAACGTTGAACATTGGTTTACTATTGAATATTGTTTTGAATAAGCTTCCGCTGTAAACGGGAATTTTAAACATTGTTTTGAAATTGCATTATGTTCATTTTAGACTTGTTTATTGTGATCGTTGGTTTGGATCGTGGTTTGTCATGCGCCTCGCGGTAAAACTCCGCAAGTGGATTTTGAGGGTGTGACAGCATTTAATAAGGAAACAAGTTAAATGATTCAAACGAATTAAAAGTAAAATCCCAAGTGTCTAGCATAATGCATAAGGTATCCCAAATCACTTTACTAAATAAAAGGTTAGTTCTTATTATTTTAATACTATAGCTTTGTTGGTCATAATTACTCTTTTAAATTAGTATTTATTTACATTGCAGGTTACATGTAAAACGATAGCTTTGTTGGTCATAATATGGCGTGTTTTAGAATGTTGTGAGCTTAAACTTTTTTCTCAATTTTCTCTCTTCTATTAGATGGATAAAAATTATTCGAGATCTATTTTTACTGTAATAGTTTTTAAGAATGTTGATCATTCCACTCAGTGGCGAAGCTTGGTTTCGGAATTGGTGGGGGCCGGACTCAGTTTTTTTGATCGGTAGTGACAAATCGGTGGGGGCCGAACTTAACCCGGACTCAATTTACCTATGAAAATCGCAAATTTATACCACTACGCCAAAAAACACGGGGGGCCAGGGCCACCCCGGGCCCTTCTTATCTTCGTCCCTGATTCCACTGTTGGAATTTTCTGCTTTATTGACTAAGTTTGTTGTAGATCTTTCGTCTCAATGCACGTCTTGTCTAAATCCGGTTTTACAGTGAGTATGTTATACTTATCCTGATCATGTGGCCTAGTGGTAAAAGGGTCGGTTCTTTCTTTGGAGGAGCCGGGTTCGATTCCCACGGGAGGCATGTGATGGATACCCCCACCCTTGTGGTGGGGTAGGTGGTTGGGAAGTGATGGAGAGACCCTTGACCCTTGTGGTCATGGGTTCGACTCCTGATCCCTCCAGGTTTTACCGGTTCACTACCATCGTGCCTTCGGGCGGGTTTGTGGGCCGGGTTTTCCCTGAAACAGGAGACGGGTGGGCCGAAGGGCTCTGTCCGTACGGACTAGAGGCCGTCTAGGGCCCCTTTCGGCCATTGGGGGCCGCGTACAGAGTACCCGGCAATACTTTAGTTGATCGTTCAAAAAAAAAAAAAAATTAATGTTAATGTGTTTTATTAATTCACATGTTTATTTCGTATTAAGTACATCTTCCGAAATTTTTTATTTTATCTTTTGTTCAACCCGTGAAGTTAACGAGTCTCTAACCTAGTAGGTTATATAGAACGGGTCATTGGATTTTTTTTCACACGGACTCTCGATCGGATCGGGCGCGTGTATTTGTAAGAGTGTTTGTGAAAAAGACACGTGGATGCCTACATGGAGCCTATGTGGAGCATAGGTGGAGACCCTAGTAAAGAGCCATGTGACACCCTAGTTACTCATTTATTAGTAGAGGTAGAAGGTAGATTATTAGTAGAGGTAGATGATATCAGATCTTCCCTATATTATTTAAAAATAAATTTAAAATCAACTTAAGATTACCAATACTTAAACTATGTCTTTTTTGGTGTCTTTTATTATGTCTTTTTTCCTTCATTTATTCCATTTTTGTGATTCAAGTATAGTTCTGATATTTTTTCCAACAATAAAAACAATATTGCATTGTCAAGACTTTATTTTTTTCGCATATTAATAAATATGAAAATTTGAATTTATTAATAGAAATTTTGATGTAAGAAAATTTGCAACCACCCAATCTTGAAGCACAGTTGTAGCCAACTAGTTAATTTAACTAGTCCAATCATGTCACTTATAGCCTATGCGTGTTGTTAGGGTGTTTACTAGTAATAAGCCTTGAAGACTTATGAGTTGCGAATTGCACCATACGCTTGTCGTAAGCATTGAATTTAGCTTAAAATCACTTATTTTGCTAGGGAAAAACAAAACAAATTTCCAAATTATCTCAGTGTCTCAAACATTATCACCATTATCATCGTTAGTACAATCACCTTCATCAAATTAATAAAAAAAAATTTTCTCGTAAATTCATTTTCTTGATTTTAATCAAACAAAATACGAAAGTTACATTACAATAAAAGGTAGACGGGCAATAAGCTGCGCCGCCACCTCTTTTTGGATAGCGAAACCTAGTCTACCAAAGTGGCGAAGAGTTCTAAATTTATATTCTGGCTATTTAATGTTGGATTAACATTAATTATTTTACATGATTGTAACCTAATTTTATATTGCTCCTAGAAAAGTGGCGAAGACTTAACATTTGAAAGGTGGGGTCTCAAATGTTGGGAATCATGGTATCAAATACGTAGCAGAAGCGGTTTATATTTTATTAATAAATTGATTATACACAATATATAATATAGGCCGATTTATATGTATAAATATATATATAATTTTATTAATCCGGTTAATAAAATATTCCCAATCAGGATCTCAGTTAAACACGTATAAACAAATAAATAATAATAACCATAGGGGGTTTAGTAATCAACCTTTGACGACTACATGGAATTGTAACAAGCGGGTTACAACGAATCCTCGCTAGTAGGAAGCTCACAACCGAGCACGAGCCAACCGGGAAGCAACACTTTGCAAGAAGAACGGTGGGCGGCGGAATGGTGGTTTGGCCGAAACCAAGAAGCAGGGGCGGCAGCTCTTTTGTTCTTGGGTGGCAGCCGCAAATCACAAAAGGGAGGCAACGGATAAGTTGTTTTGATTAGGTTGTAGCTCTAGGGTTTATTTCTTAACCCTCATTTAATAAAACAACTTACACTAAGGCCCCTTGTGCTAATGTAAAATCTGCAAAACAAGATGCTAATTTCTTGACTATTTCAAGATATTCAACTAATTTTTTACCTTTGACTGCATAAGATCCGTTAAAATGGTTAGTAATTAACTAAGAATCAAAAGGAATTAACAAACATTTCTAAATTTGAAATATGCATATCCTTAGCAAGTCATAAACCAGCAATGAGAGCTTCATTATTGGTTGTTTGAAATGCACATCTAATTGCATGGGGTATTTTGTCCTCTTGTGGCGATTTTAGTAGTATTCCTAAACCTGTTCCTTTCGTATTTAAAGCACCATCAGTATATAAAATCAATTTTTCAAAATTTTCACTCAGGATATCACTACTGAAATCAGCCACAAAATCTGCTAGAGCCTTAGATTTAATTGCATTTCTAGGCTCATATTCCAAGTCAAAAGCACTTAATTTAACTGACCATTTTGCCATTCTTCCAGACATTTCAGGTTTTCTGAGTACATTTTTAATTGGATAATTAGTTTGAACATATATTTTATATGTTTCAAAATAATGCCTTAACTTGGTAGATGCCATTATTAAAGCTATGATAAGTTTTTCGAGATGTGAATACCTGGTTTCAGCATCTAGTAGAGTTTTACTTACATAATAGACATGATGTTGTTGCCCTTCGGAATCATTTACCAAGACAACACTTATTGCATTCCCAGTAACTGCAAGATATAGCTTGAGAGGTTCTCCATCCCCAGGTTTCATCAATAATGGAGCTGCTGCAAGATAGTCTTTCAGCTTCTTCAATGCTTCTTCATGTCTCTGTCCCCAGTTGAATTTGCTATTCTTCTTCAGGATGTCGTAGCACTCCTTGCATTTCTCAGAGTATTTCGAGATGAATCTATTCAGGGTTGCTATCCTACCATTCAGCCTTTGCACTTCCTTAATATTTCTTGGGGATTTGAGATCAAGGATGGCCTTTATTTATTCGAGGCCGGCTTTTATACCTCTCTAAGTATCCAAGAAATTCGCCAGTACCCACTACAAAATTGCACTTGGCCGGATTTATCTTCATATTATTGGCATCTAGGATGTCAAAGGCTTCTTTGAGATCCTGAAGATGGCCTTTAGCTATCTTGGACTTCACTCCATGTCGTCGATGTAGACTTCCATTGTGTCCCTAATCTTTTATTTGGACATCATGTTGCCCAACCTTTGGTATGTTGCACCTTCATTAAAAATGAAATTAGATATTGTTTAATATAATTAGGAATGTTCTTACCGATCTGCACAGTGATATCTTTGTTGTTTTCATCGAGGTAGACTGATTTGACATCTTGGTCAGAATGTGCTTTGACATCCTGAGGATGGCACTATGCATCTTGCTTTAACTGCTATGCTTGTTTCGACTGGGATGAAGCCTTCATTGATGTTGTGTAGCAATCCTTTGCTTCTTGCTGGTCACTGTTGACTTTGATGATTCCCATGGAGTTGGTAGCTTTACACATTGGTGATATGTCGATGGTACTGCTTTCATGTCATGTATCCAAGGTCTCCCTAGGATAACGTTGTAACTGGATAACGAATCTATCACACAGAATATTTGGATAGAGTTCATTCCCTCGACATACACAGGTAGTTTAATATCACCAACTGAGCTCTTGGTCTCTCCGATCAAGCCAACCATGACAGATGATCTAGCCACTATCTCGGTCTCAAGGATGTTCATCCTTTTGAGGGCTTCCAGCTATATTATGTTAACTGAACTCCCTCCATCTATTAATATCCTGCGAACAAAATTGTTAGCAATATATAAAGTAATGACCAAACCATCATGGTGAGGCTTTAGAACGTTTTCTCGATCTTCTTCTTCAAAGCTAATCACTTTTGCATTCGACAGGATGGTAGTCTTTGTGGGTCTTTCTCCTTTTTCTGATTTCATTTCTCTTGCATGCCTTTTGGCTGCTGAGTAGGATGTCCCACAAATATCTAATCCTCCTGAAATAAAATTAATAATGCCAACATCCTTGGGTGGAGATGCTGCCCTTTCTGGGATGCCAGTGCTATCTTGAATCTTTGACTTCTTTCTGCCTAGCAGATCCTTAAGATGGCCCTTGCTTAGGAGATATGTTATTTCTTTTCTCAAAGCAATGCAATCTTCAGTAACGTGTCCAAAATCTTCATGGAAAGCACACCATTTGGATTTGTCCTTCCATCCTGACTTGTTATCTTTCCTTGGTCATCTTGCTTTGTCTCCAAGATCCTTCATAGTGTACATTAAACCTATTACATCCACAGAAAAACAATAGTCCGAATGTTTAAGGCAATCCTCTTCATCATCATCCTCAACCACATTGACCTTTTTTATTTTCAGGTCTAGCATATGGTCCATGTTTGTAAGGTTCGTATGTGGAAGTGGATTTCCGATTAGGATTGTTGTATATTGAGGAGGTCTCTATCCTCTCCTGTATCTTCTTGTCATCTTCAAGACGGATGAATCTTAAAGCTCTATTCCGAACTTCATCGAGATTCCTACAAGGGTTCATCACCAATTCTTTATAGAAAGGCGAATCCTTCTGTAGTCCCATCTTGAAGGCTTGCACTGCTGTTGTGACATCTAGGTTTGGGATGTCAAGTGCTTCCTTCCCAAACCTTGTGATATATTCCCTTAATGATTCTCCCTATGGCTGTGTCACCCTGTATAAATCACTTGTCAAACGTTTAAATGTTCGACTGCAAGAAAACTGATTATTAAACATGTTAATCAAATGTGCAAAAGAAGTAATTGAATAGGGAGGAACACTTAGTAGCCATTTTAAGGCTGGACCAGTGAGGGTAGAACCAAATCCTTTGCATAAGCATGCTTCTTTCATGTTTGCTGGAACGGGGTTTATTTCCATCCTTTCCCTATATTGTGCTACATGCTCTTCAGGATCAGTAGATCCATCATAAAGCTTCATGCTTGGAGTCTGGAATGTCTTTGGAATCTCAACATCACATATTGGAGGTGCAAAGCGAGACACCCTGTGACATGTTGAAGATATCTTAGGGATGGGTTGCATTATTCCTGGCACACTAGACACCATATCCTTGATTTTCTGAAGCTCTCTTGCCAATTGTGGACTTATTGTATCCTCGGGATGGTTCGGTGGTATATCCTCGAGATGGCTCCATAGCATATCCTCGAGATGGCTCGGCAGTGTATCCTGCATATCTAGTTGTAGCCATCCTGGGTGCTGAAACAATTTCTGGTGCAGAAAATCTAGTGCTCATGGGGATGAAATCTCCTTGATGAATGCCCCTAGAGATGCCAAAATTGAAATCCAACAATCTAGGCTGCAATGGTGTCCCCATGTCTTCAGCCGATCTCTTTAAGGATGTTTTCAGAGATTAAATTTCTCTCATCAGCATCTGGTTGGTATCCTGTTGTTGCTTTATTTGATCCTTCACCATTGCAAACATGGAAAGGAACTCATCATTTGACACGAAAACAGGAGGAGTGGATCCAGATTTTGCCATCCCAAATCTGGCAGTATTAGGAGCAACACTCATGGTAACTTGTGTAGAACTCTTGGGAAAGGTATGAGGAGGTGGTAGAGTCACATTTTGGGCAAAGGTTGTGGATGGTGAGGAAGAAGACACGGATTTTGGGTTTGAGGCCATAGTTGTCAAGAATTTTGAAGTAAAGTGATTGGGAAAAAGTTTTAACAAGTTTTTGTTAAAAATAGCACCACTTGCACCACGGTGGGCGCCAAATTGTTTTGGTTAAAATTACCTAGTAGAAATAATTTTGTATTCCAAATTAGTAAAAGTGAGGTAGAGTGCTAAATGTGTGAAATATGTTAAAAACTCAGTTGTATTCTGAAAATAATGTATCAGGATGCTAAAGAAGTAAATATATGACAACTATGCTCGGGATGGCTTAGGTTATCTTCGAGATGGACAATTATATCATCGGGATGGAACTGTTTGTAATGAACAAAGAAAGCAAGAAAACACAAAGAACAACACTCGATCTACGAGGAAAGCCCTTGATCTGTTGTAGATCGCCGGCATAAAACCTCGGGAGGAGACTAGGCCCCTGCCTTGTTTGTTGATATTAATTTGGTAAAAAGATACAACTTTGGATGAGCAAATGGACGAGTGTACTAAGATTACAATGATTGTGAGAGTGTTTCTGATCAGCTAAGTGTATGTGTGTAGCTATAGCGTCTACAATGTGTCCTATACTTGTCTGATACTCCCATTCATATAGTACTAGAAGTAAATAAGAGATCCCACATAATCCGCTAGTTAGTTATATTGTTTGATGGCTTCAAGTGACCGTTATAGCTGTTTCAACTGAATATAGTTGTTGGTTAACTGTTTCCATGTTTCTCTCCTTCCATTAATGCTCGTCGGTTACAAGTTTGACCTCTTCTTTGGTGGTGGACTTGTTCCACACGCATAGCTCTTCATTGATCAGCTTATCTGACTTAAATGAGTCAATATAGCCGTTAGGGAGGAGTAACAAGCCTTAATATTGATTAAGTGTACCTGCGATAACATCATAATAAGATAATTAGTTAGTCCATCCTCAGGATGCACAGATGTTAGAACATTGTTACATCCTGAACCCTGCTTAGTCCTTTAGCATCCTAAGGATGTTACTTAGAGAGTATGAGGTAAAATCATCCTGCATTCATATAACAATAAGATAGTTTGTTAGTATATCTTCAGGATGTGCAAATGCTGAAATACAGTTATATCCTGAAGTCAGTTGAGCCCTCTGGCATCTTGGGGATTTTCACCCACAACAGTAAGGATATACTTCCTTAACGGTGTACGGACCTGTGCAACGGGACTTTAACTTTCCTGGATAGAGACGCAGGCGAGAGTTGTAAAGAAGGACCAAGTCGCCTACCTGAAAATCTTTACGGTGCTTCAGGAGACTGTCGTGCAATCTCTTGGTGCGCTCTTTATTCAACACCGAGCTCTCATAGGCTTGTTGCCTAGCTCCTCCAGCTCATGAATCAGCAAGAAACGGGTCTCACCGCCGGTCTTCAAATCCAAATTCACTGTTTTAAGAGCCCAGAACGCCCTATGCTCAAGCTCGACTGGGATATGACATGCCTTGCCATAGAAAAGCCTAAAGGGAGTCGTCCCAATAGGCGTCTTGTATGCAGTCCTGAAGGCCCACAACGTGTCATCCAGCTTGTCAGCCCAATCCTTGCGGGTTTGATTTACCGACCGCTCAAGGATTCCCTTTAAACCTTGGTTAGTGACCTCCACCTGTCCGCTTGTCTGCGGATGATATGGGGTGGATAACCTGTGGTGCACACCATAACGTGCCAACGCGCGATCAAGCTGCGCATTGCAGAAATGCGTACCACGGTCACTAATTAGTTCCTTAGGGGCACCAAACCGGGAGAACAAGCTACGAACAAACCTTACAACTACTCAGGCATCATTCGTGGGCAAGGCTTGCGCCTCTGCCCACTTTGACACGTAGTCAACAGCCACGAGTATGTATCGATTACCCCGTGAGGAGGGAACGGTCCCATGAAATCAATGCCCCAAATGTCAAAGACTTCACAGACTTGCACCGGGTTTTGCGGCATCTGGTCGCGTGCCGATATGTTCGTCGCCCTCTGGCACGAATCACATGCACCGACCAATATCTGAGCATCACTAAAGAGTGTGGGCTAGTAAAACTTGGAGTCTAACACTTTTTTAGCAGTGTAGTTCGCTCCATGGTGACCTCCGGTAGGCCCCTCGTGACAATCTCGCAATATCTGCGCCGCCTCAACCCCAAACACACACCGGCGAATCAGCTGATCCGCCCCGACCCGGAAGAAAAATGGGTCGTCCCAGAAGTAATGCTTCAAGTCTGCGAAGAACTTCCTCTTTTGCTGGTGCGACAATCCTTTGATAAGGATCCCACACCCGAGGTAGTTCGCGAAGTCCGCAAACCAAGGCGATACATCTTCCACTGACTCGACACTCATCAAGAACTCGTGGGGAAAATTGTCATTAATGGTCTCCCACGCGGAGTTCTCGGCATCATCATGCTCGCGTCTCGAATGATGATCAGCAACAACATTCAGGGCACCCTTCTTGTCCTGAATCTCTATATCAAACTCCTGCAGCAACAGAATCCATCTAATCAGACGCGGTTTCGCGTCCTGTTTGCTAAATAGATACCTGATTGCGGCATAATCCGTATAGACTATGGTCTTCGACAGCACTAAATATGACCTGAACTTGTCGAATGCAAATACTTCGGCTAGAAGATCCTTCTCAGTGGTGGTATAATGCTCCTGAGCATCATGAAGAGTCTTACTAGCGTACTAGATCGGGTGGAAGTGCTTGTCCTTCCGCTGTCCCAAGACCGCCCCTATCGCGAAATCACTCATGTCACACATGATCTCGAATGGCAGCTCCCAGTCGGGCGCTATCAATATAGGGGCCTCCACAAGCAAACACTTAAGAAGACCAAATGCCTTCAAACACACAACACCAAAGATGAATGGTGCATCTTTCTCCAACAAACAGGTCATGGGACAGGCGATTTTAGAGAAGTCTTTGATGAATCGCCTGTAGAACCCAACATGACCCAAGAAACTGCGGATAGCTTTGACAGAGGAGGGCGGAGGAAGTCGTGAAATGATATCTACCTTGGTTGGATCAACCTCAAACCCACTCCGAAAGACCTTGTGCCCTAGGACTATTTCTTCCTTCACCATGAAGTGGCATTTCTCCCAGTTGAGCACAAGACTGGTCTCTTCACACCTCTGCAGCATGCGCTCCAGATTCCCAAGACACTGATTGAAGGAACTCCTGAAGACTGAAAAATCATCCATGAATACCTCCATGGAGTCCTCGATCATGTCATGGAATATCGCGACCATGCAACGCTGGAAGGTCGCCGACGCATTGCACAGCCCAAATGGCATACGCGTGTAGGCGAATGTGCCAAAAGGGCATGTGAAGGTCGTCTTATCCTGGTCCACAGGATCGATAGGGATCTAGAAATACCCAGAGAAACCGTCAAGGAAGCAATAGTACAACTTCCCCGACAGATGTTCCAACATCTGATCGATGAATGGAAGCGGGAAGTGATCCTATCGGGTGGCGTCGTTGGGTTTGCGATAGTCAATGCAAACTCTCCACCCCGTGACGGTCCTCATAGGAATTAGCTCATTCCTATCATTCGTGACCACCGTCATGCCACCCTTCTTGGGCACGACGTGCACAGGACTAACCCATACAGAGTCTGAGATCGGATATATCAATCCAACATCTAGCAATTTAATGACCTCAAACTTGACAACTTCCTGCATATTCGGGTTCAGACGCCTCTGGTGCTGCACAAAAGGCTTATGGACATCTTCCATCAAGATTTTGTGAGTACAGAATGAGGGATTAATCCCCTTGATGTCCATAATCTTCCAGGAGATTGCCTTTTTATGAAGTTTTAGGATCCTGAGCAACTCGCTCTTTTCTACTGTAGACAAAGAAGATGAGATAATAACAGGTAGACGACCCTTCTCGTCAAGAAATGCATACTCGAGATGCGGTGGGAGCTCTTTCAGCTCCAATGACGGTGGATATTCCACAGACGGTTTAGATTTTTTCGCTCTCCTCTCGCTCAATCTCTACAAAACGCCCCGGGCTCTGGGAACTATCATCACCGATCTGATAGACCGACTGCTCATATCTATGGCCCTCCTTCACAATTCCATCTAAGTCCCCACACAACAGATGTGTGCCCGAAACATCCTCATCTATCGTGCCTCGAAAGTGAGAATTGACACACTGGTCTACTATATCAAGATAGTATAGTGTGTCATCCTGACTCTCGGGATGACGCATCGACCTTTGAACATCAAAAGTCACATGCTCATCATTCACCCAGAGTGTGATCTGGCCTGCAACCACATCAACAATCGTCCTAGCCGTGTTAAGGAAAGGATGCCCTAGGATCAGAGGCACTTTAGAGTTCTCATCCATATCGAGGATGACAAAATTCACAGGGAATACGAATTTGTCAATCTTGACAAGCATATTCTCAACAAATCCCCGAGGATATTTGATCGAACGATCAGCAAGACAAATACTCATCCTGGTGGGTGAAGGCTCACCCAGATCCAGCTTCTCAAAAACCTTATAAGGCATAAGGTTAATGCTCGCACCCAAGTCTGCAAGTGCATTACTGACAGACATGTTCCCTATCAGACAAGGGATTGTGAAGCTACTTGGATCTCCCATCTTCATGGGCAGTCTGTTCTGCAGAATGGCAGAGCAGTTCTCATTCAGTAGCACACAGGACAAGTCCTCAAGTTTTTGCTTGTTAGTGAGGATGTCCTTTAAAAATTTTGCATACTTAGGCATTTGAGCTAAGGCCACCACAAACGGGATGTTTATGTGTAGCTGTTGAACAACTCAAGAAATTTCCCGTATTGGGCCTCATCTTTCTGTTTCCTAAGTCTGCCAGGGTATGGAACAGGAGGAGTGTAGTCAGTGACTGGCTTCGGAAACTGTGTTGTACTTGCTGGGACTCGCCTAGCGTGCACCTCGTCCGAAGACTCAGTCTGGACCGTCTCATAGATCGGTGGTGAGCCCGATGTGTCAATTCCCATGGTTTTACCACTCCTCGTCATAATGGCATTTACATGCCCCCCTCGGATTCGGCTCAGTGTTGCTTGGAAGACCACCCTGCTGTCTCTCAGACATCATCTTAGCCATCTGGCCAACCTAATTCTCAATGGCATGCATAGACGCCTTTTGGCCCCTCATCTCACCTTCATACTTAGAGAAGCGCTCCTCGTGCTGCTGGTAGCGCTGCTCGGCAATTTGATTGGTATTGGTGGTGTTGGTGAGGAGTTGAGACATCATCTCTTCCAGCCTCGACGTACCTTGCTGGGCGTGCTGCTAGGAACTGCTCCCAGCGCCCTGGTTTTGGTACTGGTTCGGTCGAGACTGGTAAGATTGGCAATGAGATCGGTAAGGCTGTTGTTGGGACTTGTGGGATTGCTGTGGTGCGGAGGCTCGCTGCTGGTATCCGAGAGGGTTCTGGTTAGAGGAACCAGATCTCCACCCAAAGTTTGGGTGGTTTCTCCAACTCGGATTGTAAGTATTGCTATAGGGGTTATTTTGGGGTCTCGTTTGATTACCCATCTAGTCCACTTCCTTGTGGCCTGTATACATAACCCCCTGAGCACACGAGCCAGGCTCGTGAGATACCCCGCACTGATCACACAGACATTGGGCCTGCGCTACATGTTGCTGAGATTTATCGAATCTCGTAGCCAGAGCCTCTATCTGTGTAGAAATGGTCGTGTAGTTATCCACGGCATGTACACCAGACCGGGCAGATGAATACCTAGATCTGTCACTCTGTCGGGATTTGGATTTCAGAGATGCCTTTTCAATGATCCGCCATGCTTCATTAGCGGATTTTGTTCCAAGATCTCCACTAGCGTAGACATCAAGGCGTTCATGTGATTCATACCCGAGTCCCTGATAAAACGTTTGCACCAAATGTCTTTTTGAAAGATCATGGTGCGGGACACTCAAGAGTAGATCCTTAAATCTTTCCCAAGCTGTGTACATTGATTCCCCGTCATCTTGACGAAAAGTCATGATGCGGTTCCTCAGCTTTTGGGTCTTTTCTGGAGGGAAATACTGCTGCATGAACTACTGAGATAACTCTGCCCATGTCGTGATAGACCCTGCGGGTTGTGACAGAAGCCAAGTCCGGGCTTTGTCCCGCAATGAGAATGGGATGAGTCGTAAACGGATAGCATCGTCAGAGATACCCGTCATCCTAAAGGTGGCTAAAACCCTAAGAAAGCAGCAATATGTCGGCCTGGATCCTCGTGCTCCAGTCCACCGAATTGCACTGAATTTTGTATCATATTAACGATACTTGATTTAATTTCGAAATGGTCCGCCAAGACAGCCGGTCGGACAATACTCGGTGCAAGTCCATCCCCTCCAGGACGACCACTATCATTCAGCGGAATGTCGTCATCCTCCATGATGATATCACTGTGGGCCTCCGACCCCTCGTTGTCAGCTGGATCCACCCTCGCCTCGTCTACTGGGACCACTATAACAGGAGTAGAAATAAGAATATCAGAAACTAGACGCGACTTATGAAGTCTAATTCTCTCGCTTCTCCTCAAGACACACCTCTGCTCCTCGGAAAGATCACAAGAAGGCCCCGGGTTCGTGGACATCAACCTGCAAATAAGAATGATACAGTTGCAGCAGGCGAATATATGACTGACCCAAAAGGCGAAATAAAGACAGAAAAATATATAAATTAAATATTAAATCAATAAACATATATAAAAATACGGGGAAGCTATATAGTCGTAAAAATCAGATAAAAACCAATAGAATTTAATAAAATGAGCAGAAATAAACAGACTAAGCGTAAAACTATCCAAAGAATGAATGAATAATTAGTCCAAATACGAAGAAATAAATCTAATCAATCAAATAAAGAACAAATCAAATTCAGAGAAAAACCATTAATCAAATATTCAATAAATTAAATCTATCAACATCATAATGAATGAATAATCAATCTAATCAATCCTATAAGCATAAAAATGAACGAATATATATATTAACCTATGAACCAATCTAAAATCAAACCAAAATATCAACAGACATATAAATCAAATAAAAATTCAAATAATCATATATGCAAATAAATGAATCAAAGAAAGAATCAATGAAGTATAAACAAGTATTTACAAGCATGTACACTGGTAAAAGTTGACTCGGTTCGTTCCTAAAGCTCGTCGCGTCCCCGGCAACAGTGCCAAAAACTTGACGTGTGCGGATATACACATAATTTTACAATGAAATAACACACGTTTCTTCATTAATATTTATAAAAATGGTTTAGACCTTAATATTAAAACGCACACAATAGGGCAAGTGCACCCTGTCATATATGTAGTAATGTACAGATAAGAACCAGATATCGATCCATGGACGCGCGTGGAGCAATTATACTTAAACTCTGTCCTCAATTTACCAGTAAGAAAAGATAGTGAAAGTTTGTTTTAAACTAAATTAATTCTAAAATATCTAATTAACATATGTAAGACTCCAAATACAAAATATATCTATATAGACTATAATATATCAACCCTAGCATGTCATCTACATATCATATAAAATAAATGCGTGTGATCAACATTCCCATTTTCCGACAGTTAGTGTCCCTTTCGGGCATCCTAACATGACAACTATACAGAGAGCAAACACGAATACACACGTTAACCACTTCAAGTCGTTTATTAGCGAGTAGCTGATATGATCTCATGCAAATCTTCTAAAGATAAGTTAGTCATCTGTTAAGTGTTTTCTAACTTCACTAATTCAGGAAAGCGATACCGAATACACAATACAGCCACCTAGACTAGCATAAAGTAGAGCATTTCACAACCTGTTCCATTTTACCAACTTTGAACACAGATCTACTAAGATCGCTATTTTTACCAAAATAACTACCGACGATCATTAACCGTGTCAAAGATCAGTAACAGCACCATTAAGCTTTTAAAACCCTTTTACGTGCCGGTAAGCATTTTTAACCGTTATTCGATTGACTTTATCCAAACCAATACCCGGTTACAGTTTCATTGTGTAAACTTACTAACAAGTTAACTAGTCTACTACCGGACGATTAAACGGATGGTTTTTCAACATTTATCTGCCTAACACATTCGACAATCATCAAAGTCATTCAAACACAATCACAAATCCAATAACAATGAAACAAGGTTGCATTATGATCATCAAGATTAAGTCATGAAAAACGCCAAATTTATACAAGACATGATTAACTATACAAATGATTGTTTAACATACTACATACTAGTGTTCTTGCCCGTAGGCATACGATTAACTAAACAAACATCAAAATAAGCATTCAAAATCCGATTTGGATCATAATAGTTTAAAGGATCAAACCATAGAAAAATGCAAATGAGATGGATTGGATGATGTAGGATGAATCGGATGGCTTCCCGAATTTGTTCCATGCCTAGGCAGTACTTCAAAAGCCCAGAAAATCATCAGGAATCGCTCCCAAAGACCCAATACTCGATCAGTGAGCTGAATGGAAGCTTTATAGCTGAACTGGGCCTATGAGCGGCCGCTCACTTTTCAAAAAGTAAGGTAAGTGGCTGTGAGCTGACGTAGAGGTTCCAGAAGGTTGCCACAAATATCTGGGGGATCGAGCGGCCGCTCACAGGGAGTGAGCGGCCGCTCACAGGACCTGAGGTCTTGTTTGCGCACCGAAATCTCCGTTTTTCCTTCTGTTATGCTTCCAGGACATCATTTAAGACCTGAAATCGTAAAGATACCCAAATAAGTACCAATTCCTGTGTATAAGGTCAAAAACATATTAAAATGGGAGTTAAACGGGGACTTTTATATGTGTAATTTAACGGATATCACCCTCGTGCCAGAAGCTCTTCCTCCGAGAAAGTGCCTCTGCGTTTAGTGAAAATCCTATGTTCAGTGGGTGGCAGAATAGGTAACCGATCTTCTTAGCGTATACGTCGAAAACCACTTTTTCGCCTCTGGGATCTAGTTTATCCGAAGATTCTAGAGTGACATAAGCATTACATCCCCAGACTTTAAGGTAGGATACATGAGGTTTCTTTCCATGCCATATCTCATAAGGTGTTTTATCAACCTTCTTCGTTGGAGCTATATTCACAAGTCTTGCGGAAGTTTCCAAAGCATAACTCCAAAAGGATTTTGGAAGGTTTGTTCGAAACATCATTGATCGAATCATATCTAATAGAGTTCGATTTCTCCGCTCAGACACACCATTATTTTGCAGTGTTCTAGGTGGAGTGAGTTGTGAAACTATTCCACAATCCTTTAGATGGTCGATGAATTCCTGACTAAGATATTCACCGTCTCGATCTGATCGAAGCATTTTAGTAGTTCTATTTAGCTGATTTTCTACTTCGCTTGGGAACTCCTTGAACTTTTCAAGTGTTTCATGTTTATGCTTCATAAGATAAACATAACCATATCTACTAAAATCATTAGTAAATGTAATAAAGTATCTTTCTCCATGTCTTGACATTGTTCTGAATGGACCACATACATCGGTATGTACAAGTCCTAACAGATCATTAGCTCTTTCTCCAACATTTGAAAAAGGTGCTTTTGTTAACTTTCCACTCAAGCATGATTCGCATTTTCCAAACGACTCTGAACCGTTGGAATCCAGGATTCCTGCGGTCTTGAGTTGTTTAACACGATTCTCGCTAATGTGACCAAGTCTACAATGCCACATATACGTATCATTAAAGTCCAACTTATTACATTTATTGGAGATGTTGCATAATATGTTATCGTTTTGGATTTATATCTCATAGATCCCATTGTTGGGTTTTGCATCAAAGTAAAACATATCGTTAAAATAAGCAGAAATAAATTCACCATTAAAACGATAATTAAAATCTTGTCCACACAAAGTAGAAATTGAAACAATATTTCTAGTCACACTAGGAATATAATAAACATTGTTCAAAACAAGTTCTAAACCAGAAGGAAGTAAGAGAACACATTCTCCTATCGTCTTCACAACAACTCTTTGTCCATTGCCAACATGGACCTCCAAGTCGCCTTGTTTTAGCTTTCTAATCTTTCTTAGTCCTTGCAAAACATTACAAATGTGGAAACCACATCCTGTGTCAAACACCCATGTTTTGCTAGGAAAAGCAAAGATTTCAATAACATATATACGTGAGGACTCTCCTCCTAAAGCCTTAGCTTGCTTTAGCTCAGCTAAATACTTAGCACAGTTCCTTTTCGAGTGCCCAGTTTGTCACACCCTGAATTTCCCTGATGGTTGATCTCTTAATACTACGCAGCGGAATATATACTTCTAAGACTCTTTGAACTCCAAACGCCATTTCTAAAACTCTTAGGTTTCCAGTTCCAAGATGTTTGCCTATTCCAACCATGCCATTGTAAAAATCTAAACCTGAAAGACATACTTAAAGACGTCAACATAAAGTTGGTGAGTTCATGGTTTTATATTTGTACTTTGTAAACCCATATTCAATAACGTGCTTTTTTTTCCATAAATCACCCAACCTGAACCTACCTGTTCAATAATGAGATTTCTTCCCCATAGTATAAAATATACTTAAAAGCAGAAGTAGTAAAACAAAAACGTTCGATGCCAACATGTTTTTATAAAATAAAAAGCGATTGTCGCATTTACAGGTTTTAAAGCAATTACTTATATTTCTTAGCTTTTAAAAACAAAAGGCGTATGATTTCTGTATTACTAGAATAGAACCAAGTAGGGTAGCAAAGTCCTACAAGCATGATGTATCCTAAGGCTCCTAACCAATCCATAACGGTTGTTCCACTCATCGTGAGAGGAACATTTGGAGTTTATGTTCATTCTTTCAATTAGATCCCAAAAAGAAAAGAAAATACCTTGATCATGAAAACAGGGGCGTCAACCCAATAGTACTAGAACATAAACAACGGCCTTTTCTGAAGGCTAATGATAAGATGTGCTGAGAGTGTGTGGCAACCCTACGGTTGACATTGGTATCACGAAATAATCATAGACACCAGTGCACAAACCAAAGGGCATCAATTATTCTATATTTCTAGTTTTATTCATCATACACGCATGTTAATCTTCTTTAATACCAATTTGTATACTCCAGTACAGATTATCCATTTAATACCAATTTGTATAATCCAGTACAAATTATCCATTTAATACCAATTTGTATACTCCAATACTGAAAGCTGACCTTGTGCAACACAACCCGACTGGTTCGGTTCGATCTTGCGTCGACTTTGGATGAGGAAGTCAGGACCCTAGGTGGTGACCTAAGGTGGCGGCTCTTTAGGCTGTCGACGACAGAAACCCTAAACGGTTGGGCAGGGGTGTGCGTCGGAGAGAGTGGGTCATGGGAGGAAAAAAGGTAGCGGCAAAGAGCTCTGTAGTGACGACACACAGGGATGGTGGAGGAGGGAGTGGTTGGCAGCTGTGTGCTATCAATCAGATACGTGTTCTTCTTCTCTTACGCCTGCCCTCCGCCGACCAGACACACCCGCCGGCAGAGGCGATCTTCTCGAGCCCTAGGCTCTGATACCAATTGTTAGGATCATAGAATACACACATGCACACGAACACAAGTATTTACGTTGTTCGATCTAAGCTGACCTATGTCCAAAGGGGCAGCTGGGGTATTCTTTTATTGATGGTTGCCAAGATTACAAGTACAGAGATATATTTATAGGCACTAATTAGGTTAAACCTTATGCTAAACTTAATCACCAAGTTAATCATACTGGGCGGGGCCTATTTGTGGGCTGACGAAGACAACATCTCCAACAGATCGGAGGGCGTACAATTTTAGTAGAAAGTAGGTGTAGATGTTGTAGTAGAATAAATCTTAAGTTTGTAATAAATATCATGCGGTGTAAAATTAACCTACAGTTTGAAACAATTTATGACACCATAGATTTTTCTAAATACAAAAAAACATAAGTGAAAAATAATGATTAAAAGGAAAAAAACTGAATGGAATTGCACTAGAAAAAAGAGATTCTTTTCTTTCTCTATATAGAGATAGAATTCTTATTATGATTCGCGAACTAATGCAACGTCTAATTGGATTTCGTAATTGAAAACGTTAGGTGGAAATATCTATGTTAGGTTGTATTGATATTGTTACAAGAAACATTTTATTCAAGGATTAAGTTATTACTCAACAAAGAAGAATTGAAATTCTTAAAAGATAAGATGAATTCAGAAGCACTTTATTATATATATAGCAGACAGAATTCCAGTGTCTAATGGGGACTTTACAATGGATTGAATTTTATATCTATCTATCCTACAAACATATCAAGAAAAATAATGATGGGCGGGTCCTTAGATTTATTTGTGACCTTTGAGGAGCCGTATGAGATGAAAATCTCATGTACGGTTCTGCAATAGGGATGAGAACTGTGATGTTCTCATCTACTATGATTATCTAACAGTTCAAGTACAGTTGATATAGTTGAAGCGCAGTCAAAATATGGTTTTTGGGGATAAAATAGATCATGATCTGATCAATTGCTTTTTGGGTCGTCTCAGACCTTAGGATTGGTGTTTATCCCCAAAATTGAATTTTAAGAGACCTTTTATAAACACACAAACAATATATGTAAGAGAAATCCTTTGATATTGAAAGCACGTATGAAAATATAAAGTGATGCAGGAGAATACTAAAAACTTGAAGAAGAAGAAGAAGAAGAAGAAGACAAGATTTAAGTCACTGGTAAAAAAAAAAAGTAGCTAAATACTATAATGAAGCCATAAATAATATAGAATAGCGTGTGGGATGAGTTCGTCATCCCGTGGTACTAACTGGTCGAGTTTTTGGTTTTTTTTTCCTAATATGGTCCGAACGTATATACGGCATTTCTCATGTTTGCGATGTTTCATCTAATGAGACACCCATAGATGTGAAGGAGAAGTTTGTGTTGTATGTGCGTATCAAAGAAACCAAGACGTTGCTCTTAATTAACACAATAACACTTTATTCAATGATACTTTAATCATTGGACTGAAAGTCATTGTTTATGAGGCATCTAACCGTTAGATCCAAATAAATGTCATAATGTTTCCATGAGTCCAAATAAACAACAAACACAAAAAACATAAATGTGTAACAAAACACATAAATAGATCATAATATTCTCTAATACTTGCCTTTATTCCTTAACATGCATATTGCATGATGTCTCACACAACAAATGGCATTGATCTTTGTTTGTTTTATCAAGATTTGATTACTCAGTTTCCACTCTTTAGGAACATTTAATGTGAGGTATTAGAGTTGTCTCTACAACATCTTGATCTATATTTTGTTCCTTATCAAGATCTTATCCCTTAATTTTTACTCTTAGAAATGATACTCATATATTGGGACAAGATTTGCATCTCAATATCTTGATCAGGATACCATACACTTGCTACTTGCACAATGTCTTTAAATGAACTCTTTCATTTGTATTATGCATAACATCGATACTATAACCGCCAAACGCATTGGCCTTCATGACTTTATAAATGAAGTCTCTCATTTATCCGGTTAACATCTTGTCATAGTAACCAACGACTCTTTGGATTTTATGAGATGCTTCATGTTTTGGTCAAAAATTATCAAGTAAAAACAATTTTGTATTCCAAGTAGAAATGGGAGGTAGAGTGCTAAAAATGTTTATTATGTTTAAAAATCAGTTATATCTTAAGGATGTCACGTTTAGGATATCAAAGAATTGCTTATTGACAACTATTTTCAGGAAACAAAGGAAATGGTCAGGATGGACAGTTATATCCTGAGTATGGAACTGTCTAACACAAAGGTATAACAAATGAATATAAATGAAATGAAGAAAGACAAGAACACTCGATGTACGAGGAAAACCCTTGATCAATGATGATCACCGACACAAAACCTCGGGGGAGTCTAAGCCCCTGCCTTGTTTGTTAATATTAATAAATTAAATGGTTACATCTTTGGAAATGGGATGGACGAGATGCTATGAATACAATTCAGTGTTGTGTGTGGACTTTTGGAGAGTAAGAGTTCAAGTGGCTAAGAAGTGTCCTAAGCTCATCCATCATATCCTTATTTATAATATCAACATTAAACCAAATATCCTTACAAATCAGCTATGCCTTGATTGTTTCAGCTCAACGTTCCTCTCTTTGAATGAGTTCCGGCCGTTACATAACTGCCCTACAGATACTCGCCTATAATCAATCTTGGACGGTTACATTTGGACCCCTTATTCATCAAACACTTGTGCTATACGTTTTGTTCTTATTCTCTGACTTAGAGTAGGTCAATAGAGCCGTTAAGGCATTGTCATAAGGCTTGATGTTGTCTAAGTATACCTGCATTCACATAATATTAAGATAATTCGTTAGTCCATCCTCATGATGTATATAGGATAATATACAGTTACATCCTGAATCCTGTTCTACCTTTAGTATCATGAGGATGTCAAAGGATAAATATGAGTCAGTAATATCTTGAGGATTTCACCACCAACAATTGTCCCCAAAAAATATTTTACCGTTAACATCGCAATGGGTATAATATTTTTTTATTCTAGAATCTTATCTGATGAACTTGATTTGACGTTTGACAGGATGATAACGACTATATCCTAGCCAATGATTTCGGGATGACCGTTACACATATCATCTCTCACCACCTATATTTACACCTTGATCCTTCATTTTTAACCACATCAAGGTTATTTCGAAAGGTATCTTCTTCCTCCTTCTCTCTGTTTTTCTCAACCCCTTATCTTTTTTACAAAAATTTCAGGATGAGCAAAAAATCCACAAGGGCTACAGGCAGTATTGGGGTCCACAAAGACTTCATACAACAAAACCTATTGAAGGAACATGCAAATGAAGTCTGAACTTTTACAGACAAGGACCATCTGAACTTGCAAAATTCAGGGGCCTTCCCTGAATCAACTGTATTCCGGCCATATGACCAGAATGCAAAGTCTGATTTTGCATCCTCAGTTTAGGTGTGCTTCCTGTACCTACCCTTTCACCTTGGCCTGAAATGTCCTTTCCCTGATTTCATCAAGGAGTTCTTTGATGTGACAGGGATGGCATATAGTCAGGCTATGCCTGAGGTGTGGAAAATCTTAATGATCTGTAACGGGATCATTGAGAACCATCACATTCAGCTGCAAATAGGGGATTGATGTGTTTCAAAACACATCTCTTTTCCTATGTATTTTGTATATTACTTGGTCATGTTTTTATTTGTTTCGTGTCATTTTTATTATGTATTTATTTATTTTATTATTTTATAGGTGTTTGGAGAAAATGAGCTCAAAATGAAAGAATTTTAATCGAGACACCAACACTTGAGAGCCGGTGTTCATGGACGTTGAAACGTAAACGAGGAATTTTGGTCGAGCCAAAAACACCCGAGATGCGAGTTTAGAGTATACTATTACTACTATTAATAATAATAATAATAATAATAATAATAATAATAATAATAATAATAATAATAATAATAATAACTAAAAAATGGTGATGAAGGATTGTAGGCTCGTGAATTGTGGGCTCAAGCAAAAGTCAACGCAAGAAAATTAGAAAATATAAAAAAACCCTACAACAAATGAAGAAGGCGGCGACATTATATATGAAGAAACAGATCACGAAAAAAAAAAAAAAAAGAATTCACACAGCGGTGGACGTTATCAATATAGAAAATCACAGCCGCATCATAGGGAGGAGAAGCAATTTATTAGAGGACATATTATCAATCTGTAGGAGAGGAAGTGAAGGTCAGGAAGGCACGGGTCAAGATTGAAGCTACGAGTTCGGTTATAATAATTTCTTGGTTTATATTTATTTACTCGGTGTTTATAAATATTGAGACCATGACTATATTTAATTTTGAACTTATGTTTTTATCTTGTTCCACTACTATCATGTTTGGCTAAAACATTAGTGGCCATCTAGGTTTGACATGACTACTTGATTTTGGTTTATGTTTCGGATTTGGATTTTATAGTTGGATTTATGTTTTAGTAAGAAACTTGTTTATGATTCTATGATGTGTGTGCGTACTCTTTACTGATTTATGATCTTTTAATGTTCCACGAGTGTCTTAGTGAATGTCTTTCATGTTTGGATGCTTGTTAGAATTACTTGCTTTGTGCTTGTAATTTACTTTATGGTTTTAGGCCTAAATTCCATAGGAACATTAATTGGGAGTTTAGAGGTGATTAGTATTCTTCCTACTCTTGAGACCGAGAGGTGATAGGTAGTCAGGTTTGTCTTTGGTGCTAGAGGTTTAGGCTAGAAACGCTGAGAGATCAGGTTTTCCTAGGTTCTCTAGTATTATTTGCTTATCTGTGTCATAGATTGACTTTACAGGTTACTCCTTGCACTTTAGGGTGTATTGTGATTGGAGAGTGAGAAATCTAAACCAGTCTAGCGAGTACTTTAGCATAGTTAGTGAGACCGAGAGGTGATCTAACCAATCAGTGAGATTAGTAACCTTTAGGATTCCTTTTCGGTCAGTCTTGGTAAATGATCCGGGAGCCACTAGGATACTAGGGGTGAATATTATAAGATCCTGATTGCCAACATAGTTTCCAAAGCCGGGGCAGTTCCAATTTCATTAGTAGGATTCGATACCTAGGTGGTTGCCTTTCCCATCTCTGCTTTCCCTCCTTATTAACCCTCCGCTATCTATTAGTTTGAGTTTATTTTTAATTTATTTACTTTAATAATTATTATATAAAAAAAAATCACAAAAATCCAATTTGCTAGGCTAGGAGTCGATAGAGGTCTAGTACCGAGAGTCGCCACATTGTGTCCACGGATCGATATTCCGGACTTACTTGCTCTGCTACACTGCGACCGGTGCACTTGCCGTTAGTGTTTGGTTTAGCGGGTTTATCCATTTTTAAAACTTGACCCGAATTTATTTAATACACATTTTCACACATCAAGTTTTTGGCGCCGTTGCCGGGGACACAGTGCGCTTTCGAGAACGGCCCGAGTCGGGGATCTAGTTATTTTGTAGATATTTTTATTTATTTTTCTTCTCTTTATTTTTATTTATTTATTTATTATTATTTTTTTTGTATATTCTCTCTAGCTGGTGCCGTGATCTGTTTGTTTAGTGTCTGTTTGCAGTGAGATTTTTAGGATGCCAGATGCTTGTGGGAGAAAGACTGTAGCAGACTACATAAGAGAGCGCGACCAGGCTGGTTACAAGGAAGAAGGCATCTACACACAAATGCAAAATCACTATATGCCTGTTTTTAGGGAGCCCGATAGTTTTCTTGCCTCTTCAGTACCAAGGATCTTTGTAAATTGGTATGAAGGGGAAAATCCATACTTACAGCCATTTGATATCACTCCAGAACCGGAGACGATAATGGACGAAGAAGTCCCACCTCCGGTCCAACAAGAGCCCATTGAAGATGATTTGAGTGATAGTGAGGTTGAAGAAGATGTCGGGTTGATTGAAGAAGTTAGTGAGAAGGAGAACAAGATGGGAGATGAAGATGAAGATATGCATGTACCATCTTGGGAGGACGAGTTTGATGATGAGTTGGTAGATTTACCAACTCTCGAAGAAGAAGAATTTGATCATGTTGGTGATCTATTATTTTTAGAAACTTTACTTGCAGGGATGCCAACAACGGAGATCAATACACCAAACGAGGAAAAAGAGGAAGAGGTGGTAACAAAGAAAAAGACCAAACCACCTCGTCACATTCAGGATTGCCGGCCCGTGCTGCTACCATCACGGGAGAGGGTTCACAGTCACAAGGACCAACATCATATGCCACATACAAGGTTTGGTCCAGGTAAGTGTAAGAATAGGTGCTCTGACCCGTTTGAATTTTTCAAACGTTATTCTAGATTCACCATTCATTTTTTGACGAACAATGGTGAACGATTTGAATTAAACGGGTTGGATAAAGGGTGGATAAAAGAGAAGCCACCTGATTAAACTTGGGTTAAAACCCAAGTGTAGAGTTTTGTATCATCATTCGCCAGGTATATTTTTATTTTATTTTATTTTATTTTCATTCTTCTTTATTTTATTTTTTTATAGTTAATTTTTTTTAGTTTATCGAGTCGTGTGGGACTGCCTTGGCCATTTTCACTGTTGGATCTCCCCCGCCCGTACTCAATCTCCATTCGGGTGGGGACGATCTTAAAATTATTTTTGTAAACAGGCATCTCACTTGTCATTGAGTCATTTTACTTTTATTTTCTTTTTAGTTTATTTTTGCAGGATTCCAACTATGGCCGCGAAGGAAATGCTATACGGCTGTAGATGATGGACGAACGAGACACTTTCTGCAAGCTATCGCCACATATTCCAGGGGAGTTCGTTCCATTTATTTTGTTGTTGTTATATATATATATATATATTTTTTTTTTTCGTTTCTTCTTTATTTTTGTATTTTTATTTTTAGTCTGCGTTGTATCCTGGAACACATTGAGGACACTGTGCCTTTCTAAGTGTGGGGATGGGAGACTTCGTTTTTATTTTGCTTAGTTGTAAGTTGAGTCAAAAAAAACAAAAAAAAAATAAAAAATTTGAAAACCATAGAAAAAAAAAGTGGGTTTTGTGTTAGTCCCGATTCTTTTTGTGCGTAGTAAACGAGCATTTTCAATGTAATACGTCGGTTAAAAGCAGGGTCGATTGTCGGGTTTACGGGTCTTAGCATATGTTTCTTTAAGTTGCGGGATAGTAGGCTTGACTGAGTTGTTTTTCTGAAATAAAATGTTTGGGGTGCCTGGGATAGTGGATCAAGCTGGATGGTTAACTGGTTTTGCACTTGCTAGTATCGGTAACCCTTAGTTTCACATGACAGTGAGTTTTGAGCCTTAAATATTATATATAAATATTCACTATTTCGTTTCATGTGTGATATACCGACTTTGTTGCATTATTTTAGAACTTGTGCGTTTTGATGCATTTTGAGACCATGAGCTTTGACTTGACACAGATATGATAGAGGCATTAGGATTACCAAATTTTGTCTAGCCTTTTCGTTTGTTTGTGTTATTTGACCCATCTCACCGTTTTACCTTTAGAAACCACTTTGAGCCTAAACCTTTCGTTTGTCACCCATTTTATTTTATATTGATTACCGGATTGTAAAAAAAAAATATATCAGCATCAAGAGTAGTTGACAAAAAAAACATCAGCATAGAGAGTAGCTGACAAAAAAAAAAAAAAAAAAAAAAAAAAAAAAACTTATGAAAAAGTGAGAAAAGAAAAAAAAAGAAAAAAGGTTGTGGGTCGAGAAGACCAAAGAGTTAGAGTTTATATGTTTATGGTTTATCCGGTTCATCTCTTATTTTTCTTTTTAGCCAATTTTCCAAATAAAATTTCCTACCTTTAACCCTTACCTACCCTTTCAAAGTCCTCTTGATTTGTGTTAGTGTTAGCAATTTGGTGGAAATTTGATTGACGTACAAGCTTATGATAATTTTGCTTCATAGTTCGGCTTTGAGAGATTCACTCCAAATAAATATATAACCGAGAGATGAGTGATATTGTGAGGGGTGCTTACAGGTGCATAGTCGGTTGCTTGAAGGTAACTGAAGCTTGACTAGGTATGCCTTGTTTTTAAATTGCATCATCTTGACTAGTCAGCCTTTTGAACGATGTAAGTCTTGTGAAACCGCTATGCTTGTTGATTTCGTAGCTTGCTTTTGACCCTGTTTGATGTTATCGTTTTTGTTAAGTGCTTTGTTGAAAATGTTGTTTGGGGTTTTGTATAATTCTTTTTCGGGACGCAAAAGGTTTAAGTATGGGGATGTTTGATGTGTTTCAAAACACATCTCTTTTCCTATGTATTTTGTATATTACTTGGTCATGTTTTTATTTGTTTCGTGTCATTTTTATTATGTATTTATTTATTTTATTATTTTATAGGTGTTTGGAGATAATGAGCTCAAAATGAAAGAATTTTAATCGAGACACCAACACTTGAGAGCCGGTGTTCATGGACGTTGAAACGTAAACGAGGAATTTTGGTCGAGCCAAAAACACCCGAGATGCGAGTTTAGAGTATACTATTACTACTATTAATAATAATAATAATAATAATAATAATAATAATAATAATAATAATAATAATAATAATAATAATAATAATAATAACTAAAAAATGGTGATGAAGGATTGTAGGCTCGTGAATTGTGGGCTCAAGCAAAAGTCAACGCAAGAAAATTAGAAAATATAAAAAAACCCTACAACAAATGAAGAAGGCGGCGGCATTATATATGAAGAAACAGATCACGAAAAAAAAAAAAAAGAATTCACACAGCGGTGGACGTTATCAATATAGAAAATCACAACCGCATCATAGGGAGGAGAAGCAATTTATTAGAGGACATATTATCAATTTGTAGGAGAGGAAGTGAAGGTCAGGAAGGCACGGGTCAAGATTGAAGCTACGAGTTCGGTTATAATAATTTCTTGGTTTATATTTATTTACTCGGTGTTTATAAATATTGAGACCATGACTATATTTAATTTTGAACTTATGTTTTTATCTTGTTCCACTACTATCATGTTTGGCTAAAACATTAGTGGCCACCTAGGTTTGACATGACTACTTGATTTTGGTTTATGTTTCGGATTTGGATTTTATAGTTGGATTTATGTTTTAGTAAGAAACTTGTTTATGATTCTATGATGTGTGTGCGTACTCTTTACTGATTTATGATCTTTTAATGTTCCACGAGTGTCTTAGTGAATGTCTTTCATGTTTGGATGCTTGTTAGAATTACTTGCTTTGTGCTTGTAATTTACTTTATGGTTTTAGGCCTAAATTCCATAGGAACATTAATTGGGAGTTTAGAGGTGATTAGTATTCTTCCTACTCTTGAGACCGAGAGGTGATAGGTAGTCAGGTTTGTCTTTGGTGCTAGAGGTTTAGGCTAGAAACACTGAGAGATCAGGTTTTCCTAGGTTCTCTAGTATTATTTGCTTATCTGTGTCATAGATTGACTTTACAGGTTACTCCTTGCACTTTAGGGTGTATTGTGATTGGAGAGTGAGAAATCTAAACCAGTCTAGCGAGTACTTTAGCATAGTTAGTGAGACCGAGAGGTGATCTAACCAATCAGTGAGATTAGTAACCTTTAGGATTCCTTTTCGGTCAGTCTTGGTAAATGATCCGGGAGCCACTAGGATACTAGGGGTGAATATTATAAGATCCTGATTGCCAACATAGTTTCCAAAGCCGGGGCAGTTCCAATTTCATTAGTAGGATTCGATACCTAGGTGGTTGCCTTTCCCATCTCTGCTTTCCCTCCTTATTAACCCTCCGCTATCTATTAGTTTGAGTTTATTTTTAATTTATTTACTTTAATAATTATTATATAAAAAAAATCACAAAAATCCAATTTGCTATGCTAGGAGTCGATAGAGGTCTAGTACCGAGAGTCGCCACATTGTGTCCACGGATCGATATTCCGGACTTACTTGCTCTGCTACACTGCGACCGGTGCACTTGCCGTTAGTGTGTGGTTTAGCGGGTTTATCCATTTTTAAAACTTGACCCGAATTTATTTAATACACATTTTCACACATCAGGGATCTGTCTTATGTTTATAAGTTGAAAACAAATGGGTCAAACCGTTTTGTTCTTCAGCTTATTAACAAAACCCCCTTTCTTGTACAATGTCATTAAGTCAAAAAGGTCTTGGAAGTCTAAATTTTTCTTTGTGAGAAGGGATTCCATTCCATATGGAGATGATATCCCTATGTCATGGTTGAAAAGTGGTAAATATTTTTAGGATGAAAAAGGTTTATAGTTATATCCTAAGGATATCACTAATATTTTGAAAAAATTATTTTGTTACAGGGGCTTCTTTTACCAAGCTCGCTCCTCCTCTTGACGATTCATTCATCAGAGTTAAGATCACCTCTCCATCTAGCTCTAGGATGACCAGTCCTCCTCCGAAGCCGAAGGCTACATCTTCGAAAAAGAGGAGGACTTGTAGATACACGAAGTGCGACTAATGCTATTGATTTGCAAATACAATTTTGTTTTGTCAATATCGAATGGTCGAAGGTGGAACAAGAATGGTCGAAGGTAGAAATAGAAGGTCGAAGGGAGAGCTCAGAGGTCGAAGGAAGTTTTTGTAGAAGATAGTGCTGATTCGCCCAGATGAACGGTCGAAGGTGCTCATTCGACCAAGCGTAAGGTCGAATGTGCAGGCTTATAAATAGGCTGAATCAGTTTTTAAGTTTAACTTTTGGTCATTTTGTTTCCCTCCTTTGAGTGTGTTCTCTCCCTAGGGTTTCTTTGTGTCTGATAATAAGAAATAACATTGTAAACATCAAATTGTAATGATTATCAACATGTTTATCAATGAAATGAAATCTTTGAAAAAGATTTGTGTGTTTTGCTAGTTTTATTATCATTTCGTAATCGATTCAGGGATTCCGCACCTGAATTGATAGACTTGTTTGATCATAGTCTTTGTTTTAACAATTCAATCCTCACATAAAAAGTGGTATCAGAGCCATAAGGATCAAACAACTACGATTTGATAATATCAGAGCTGATTTGGACCCAATTTTGATCAAAACTTTTCTGTTTTCATAGAACAATTGAAATTGATGAATATTGATTGATTTGAACTAGTTTTCATGGATAAAATCAAAAATTCTCTTTATTAAAGTTGTTCCAAATCAAATCTGAAGCAAAACCTGCAAAATATCATCAAATTTCATCAACATTTGAAAATTTTGGATCAAAATAACTGATTTTCAAAGAATAACCATTTTTCAAAATGAAAGGGGCGAACCTAGGGAGAAACGGTCAAGAGTGTGTATTTTAGGTCGAACCAGGTGATTTTAGGTCGAACGTAGAGTTTATTTCGATCGAACCTAGAGATTTTTAAGTGTGTTGTTGTTCACAACAAGTTGTACAACCACCACAACAAGTTGTACAACCACCACAACAACCCATAGCTGATTATTGGGGAGTTGCAGCAGCTGCGGTACAATCTCAAACTACCAAATGTTATTTCTACGCTAATTCATGACTTATCTTCAGGTAGTGGGAACCGTCCACCAAAGCTTATAGAAATGGTGGATTATAACCAATGGAAGACCAAGTTCAAGATTCATTTGAAGGGAATGGGAATGGAAGGCACTGAAGCTTGGCAAATGATTGCTAAGGGGTATGTAGCTCCAGTTTTGGAGAACACTGGTGAGCTGATTCCACTAGAGAGCCTAGCTGAGGATGAGAAGAAAAAGTTTGCGGTAGAAAAGAAGGAATTTTCAGAACTATCCCAGGCCATTAACACTGATCTTTTACATCAGTTGGGTCGTGCGCCACTTCGAAGCAACTATGGGATACGTTAAAGAATAGTCATGATGGGAATGAGAAAACAAGGAAGTTAAGAATGGAGGAGTTGAGAAAAGAGTTCGAGAACTTTAGTTATATGGGTAATGAGACGTTGAAGGAGTTGATTCCGAGGTATTGCCATTTGTTGACTGAATTGTCAAGTTATGAGATAAAAATACCGATGTCTGAGTTCGTGGATAAGTTCGCTGATGCATTACCACCATACTGGAATCAACACATTGAGGTTCTTAAGGAAAAGGATGCATACCAGTATTGGACCATCAATGAATTCATTCAAAAAGCTTGAGAATAAAGAGATGGAGGAGAAGAGGAAAGCAAAAGAGCGCAAGTTCCTCAGAATCCAGAGTTATATCATGGTGGTACATCTTCATCTCTGACTAGTTCAAGTTCTAGTAGTTCTGTTGCTCCACACATAGCCTGTGTTTCAAGTATTATTGACCCAACCAAAACCCCAATAAACTATCTTGCTCAAACCTCATCTTACACACCACCACCATCATACCTACTACTTACATCCCATCATTTTCACCTATGCAACAAGCTGCATGCTACTCAGCTAACTTGAATCAAACCCAACAACAATCTTACATTCCTCAAATGAACCCAACTCAAATGAATCCAAATCAACCAAACCAAAGCCCAATTATGTTGGAGACATCCAATTTGAACAATGTCACTGTTGAAATTGCACAGCAACATGTAGCTTTGGTGTCTGCTATGGTCGCTTCGTATAATGGGTTAGTAGCTAGTCAAATTGGTAACAACAACTTAACTAGTGAAGACTATGCTCAAATAGACAAGGAAGAGATGGAGCTCATTGACATTCAGTGGGCATTTGCTAGTGTCATGAGACGAGCGACTGAGTTTATAGAAAAGACTGGCAGAACTGATCTTTCTACATCTCCCAACACTACATATGGCTTCAATACAGCTAAAGTCACATGCTTTAACTGTGGTGGGAAAGGTCACTTCAAGAGAGAATGCACACAGCCAGCACAACAGGGAAACAGGAAACCTTTCAACACTAATTACCAAAACCGTCAATCTCAAAATCAGGTATCTTATCAAAGCCAAAACAACTCCAACTACCAACCACAAAATAATTACTAAAACCGATAAAATGCCTCATCAAACCATTCTGTTAAACAAACCAATACACAAAACCAAAACCAAAACCAAACACCACACAATCCAACTTAAACAATCATTCCAATTTCTACACCAAATAGCCAAACCTAACCAGATAACCAGGACCAGGCTTTGGTAATCTAGAAGGATGAAGAATTTGATTGGACTGGTATGCAACTTGGTGTTGAGGAGATCATTGCTGGTAATGTGGCGTGCGTTGCTCAGAAGATAGATTTGGAGGAGCCGGTATTAGTTGAAGATGATATAGAGACTTAGAAGAAATCTGAGGTGAAGATTGAGGAGTTGGTTGAAGAAACCGATGTTTGTTTTGAAGAGAATTCAGGATTGGTTCTTGACTCAGTCACTGATGTTCCCAAATAGTGTGATTCAGCTTATTCTGATTCGGAGAGCGAGTCTGATTCTGAAGCTAGTGTTAACTCACTATATGATGATATTGATCAACTTCTAGCCGAAGCGGATTTTCTTATGACCTGCAAATCTTGCATAGTGGATGATGCTTTTACCAGAGTGGACTATTCTAAATTCTTTGCTGGAAAGGAAGCACACTTTGCTTTGATGGCGATGACAGATCCTCCAAAACAGGTAAGTTCTGAATCTACTTTAGACATGAACAGTGATAAGTATTGTGGTGCATGTGATAGATTGACAGAGGATAATAAGCAACTCAGAGTTCAACTCGAGAGTGCTAGAATCAACTGTCAATCGTATCGAAAAGAATCACATGAATTCAATAAGGTGCTTGATGGTTATAAGAAAGACATTTCTGATCTTAAGAAAACATTATCTTTAAAACAATTGGCCATTAACAATTACATCAATGAATTAGAAGATTTAAAACTTGAAATGGCAACCATTAAGTGCTTTGCTGAGAAAGTCAACAAGAAGCTTGAAAGCTATAAACATATTGCATATGTTGTTGACCATATAATTGAGGAACCTTCATAACCTAGTAGTGCAAACTACAAGGCCGTCCCATCTCTAGTGTTGTTTGAAAATCATACTTTACATTCAATAACACCGGAGAGTTCAGTTAAGTCTGATTCTACATCGGATGACGAGTCTAACACTTCCAGTGTGGGAGATCCTAATTTCGATGTTAGACCAATTTTGGGACTGAATGATGAGGGTGTAACAGCTGTAACTGATGATTCTGACTCTGAGGATGATAAAACTGAAAAAGTGAGTGATATTCCAGTTGAAAATCACATTATCACCAATGAACCGGTATCACCTTCTCAGATTATTCATACAATGGCTAACGCTCATCGAGTGAATCAGTCAGTTAAGCAGGTTGAAAAGAATGAACAAAGTGACAAACCCATCAAAGTGTTTTAACCGATGGAAGGATCCGATAAGATAATTTCTGACGAGGAATATCCAATTAAGTTTGCCAATTACTCCAAGATTGAGAAAATTTGGCAGGAGATTACCATTTGGTTCCCAAAACGTGAGAGAACAAATGATGTACCTCCAGAGATTTTGAAGAAAATTTAATTGGATGTTGCAAAAGAACCAAAGGTTCATGTCACAAAGTTTATTAAGCCTAAGGAGAAGGCGAATAGTTTTCTTGAGCCGACTTACTCAAAGGACCCAGCTCCTGAGAGTTTAAGAAGAAGGTGTGTGGATGATCAATATCCTATCACTACTTATGCAAAGTCGAACGCCAAGAACAACTTTGAAGAGTACCGTGTGTGTTTTAAGTGCGGGGAGAGAGGGCATTTACTTGCTCACTGCCCGTACGTTAGGGACAAGAGGCACGAGGTTGAAGTGAAGCAAAAATATCAAAGTCCAGTCGATAATCATTGTTATCCACAACGACGTTTTGTCCCTCAACCAGCACCTTTTTATAATCAAAGCCGTTATTATCAAAAGAAAGATAATCATCAGATGACATATGATCGTCGTAACCGGATCGCAATGGAAAAACCTTTTAAGAAGCCTGTGGTGAACACAACTGTTGAGAAGCATAAGGTTCCATTAAAACCTGCAGTGAAACCAACAGTTGGACCTATCTCTATTAAATTAGAGAAGGTAACCAAAAAAGTTTCTTTCAAGAATGAAGTAAAGAAACCGACTGAGACACTAAAATCTCAGATCCGGATCTTGAAACGTTCGGAAAAATTGTGGTCACCAGTGGGATCTCAAGGTGCTTCGACTTCAAAAGCGCATGGAAGTCTGAGAATGAAAAGGATTTAATTGATCAGAAAAAGATCAATTCAAATTCAAATGTTAGTGATAAAGATTCTTTGAAACAAAATGTTCAAAGACCCAAAACCAAGCAGGCTTGGATCCCTCGAAAGAACTAATCTTTTTACTTGAAATGTGTAGGGAGCTTCAGCTGGCCCTGTGAGCAGTCTTTGGATTGTTGATAGTGGAGCTTCTGGTCACATGACGGGGGATTTATCGCTGCTGTTCGACATTAGAAACATCAATGGAGGATACGTAGCATTTGCTGGGAACAAAGGAGGATACATTACTATGGGGGTAGTGTGAGTAATGGTATCGTGAGTTTAGAGAAGATATCGTATGTGAAGCAAATAGATTATAATCTGCTCAGTGTCAGTCAAATCTGCGACAAATAGTTCTCTGTTTTCTTTGACGACAAATCTTGCTACATTCTCAAGCCAGGCTTCGTACTTCCAAAAGAGTGGGTTATGCTGAAAGCACCGAGAGTAAACAATTTGTATATTCTCGACATGTCAAAGGCCATGACAACCCAGGGCCAAGTAATTTGTTTCCTCTCCAAGGCTACTGAAAAAGAATCTATAATGTGGCATAGGAGGATGGGACACATTCACCTAAGAAAAATGAACCATCTGGTGAAGAATGAACTTGTCGAAGGCGTAAATGTTAAACATTTCCATTTGAACAACAAGTGTGTGAGTTGCAAGAAAGGAAAGCAGCACAAGCAATCCCACAAACCAAAGAAAGTCATTTCAGTTGAATTACCACTTGAGCGTTTGCACATGGATCTATTCGGACCGGTCAAGCGTAAAAGTCATGCTGGTGAATTGTATTGTCTTGTGGTTACCGATGACTATTCCAGATTCTCGTGGGTAATGTGCTTGCATCATAAGAGCGACACATTTAACAATCTGAAGGTTCTGTTCACTAGTTTAGAAAATATCTATGGTCTGAGGATCAAGAGAATTAGGAGTGATAATGGGACAGAGTTTAAAAACGCACAGATGGATGCTCTTTGTGAAGACAAAGGAATTCATCATGAATATAGTGCTCCGTATACCCCTCAACAGAACGGTGTCGCAGAACGTAAAAACAGGACTATAATTGAAGCGGCTAGAACAATGCTTGCGGATTCCAACCTTTGAGTAATATTCTAGAATGAAGCAATTTACGCAGCTTGTTATACTCTGAATCATGTGTTAACAGTGAAGAAGTATGGCAAAACTTCTTATGAGCTGTTGAACAGATGAAAGCCGAACTTAGAGTATCTAGAACCATTTGGAGCACCGTGTAAAATGCTTAATCCATCTGAGAAGTTTGCACCAAAAGCTGAAGAAGGATTCTTTGTTGGATATGCAACCCCGCTCAAACGGGTATTCAACAAACGAACTCGTCAGGTAGAGGAGTGGGCTAACGTTGAGGTTCAGCGGTATACTCAGAATGTACAGGGTAGCGGTCCAGATTGGATGTTTGATTACAAAGATTTCTTTGAATCATTCAATCTAGATAGCTTTCTTGAAGAGGTTGTATTAAGATTATACTACGGGTGTGAAAACGCAGTGACATCACCGTTGGTGCGTCCGATCACTGTAACTCCTCAATGATGCCAATGCTCCTGCAGCTGAAGAAGAAGTGTTCCAGGAAGCTTCCACAACTCTCAATTCATCATAATCGGAAGATGATGATGATGTCACAAGTGAAGTTGTTCTAGATATTGCTATAGAGACACTTCCAGTGAATCCAAATCCAAATAGTGCTTGATCATCCAACTTAGGTAATGATCTGGATTCGACAGAGAATTTGACTACTCAAACGGGAGTACAAGTGCCTGATTATCCGGAATCTCGGATACATCATATTCACCCGCTCGAGCAAGTTATTGGTGATCCTGGTAGCAGCGTTATGACGAGAGGACAAATTAGGAATGCAAACTCACAAGAAAATCTTGGCGCTCTCGCTTTATATGCTAAAATTCCAAAATCTGGTTGTCAGAATGATTGGTCTTTTGCTTGTTATGTTTCGCAGGTCGAGCCGCGGACATACAAGGATGCTCTTTTGGATGACGCCTGGGTAGATGCAATGCAAGAGGAGTTATTGCAATTTCAGAAACTGGGAGTGTGGACACTGACAGATTTACCTCCAGGAAGGAAAAAGATTGGAACCAAATGGGTGTTCAAGTGCAAAAAGGATGTCAGAGGAGTGATTGTTAGAAACAAAGCTCGATTGGTCGTACAAGGATTTCATCAAGTGGAAGGAATCGACTATAACGAGATTTATACACCGGTTGCATGCTTAGAAGCTATCCGCATGTTTCTAGCGTTTGCATCTTACCAAAAATTCAAGGTGTATCAAATGGACGTTAAAAGCGCGTTTCTTTATGGTGTGGTCAAGGAAGAAGTTTACGTAGCTCAACCACCAGGCTTTGAGGATCCTATCCACCGGGATAAGGTCTACGTTCTTCACAAAGCTCTCTATGGGTTGCACCAGGCTCCACGGCAATGGTATGAGGAGCTGAGCACGTATCTTCTATCCAAAGGATTCAAACGAGGTTTGGTAGATTGCACACTGTTCACAAAATGTAGGATGACTTGCTTCTAGTGCAGATTTATGTTGATGACATTATTTTTGGATCTACTAATGAACTTTTGTGCAGAGAATTTGAACAAATTATGCAGGAAAAGTTCGAAGTGAGTGCGATGGGAGAGATGCAGTTTTTCCTAGGCTTGCAGGTGGACCAAAGACCAATGGGGATCTTTATTCACCAAACCAAATACGTATTTGAAGTCTTGAGCCGATTCCAGATGGAAGATTCGAAGCCGATGGATACCCCAATACAACCTAATCACGGGATTGGAGTTGACGCTAAGGGGGAGCTGACTGATCCTTTTACACACAGAGCAATCGTCGGATCTCTGATGTACCTCACCGCATCTAGACCAGACATAATGTTCGCCACATGTCTCTGTGCACGTTATCAATCGAAGCCGAAACAAAGTCATTTAGCAGCTGTCAAACGAATCCTAAGATATCTAAAGGGTTGTCCGTCGAGAGGACTATGGTACCCTAATGATGATCATTTTGACCTAATTGCTTTTAGTGATGCAGATTAGGGAGGCTGTGACAAAGACAACAAGTCTATAACGGCTGGATGTCAGTTTATGGTGAGCAGGCTCGTGACCTGGAAATGCAAGAAACAAACTGCAGTCGCCTTATCAACATGTGAAGCAGAATATGTTTCAGTTTCAAGTTGCTGCTCACAAGTTCTGTGGATACAACAACAGATGGTGGACTACGGTTTGCAATTTCTTAAAACCCCTATTTAATGTGATAATGAGGCCGCCATCGCATTAACTAAAGATTTAGTCAATCACTCGAAAGCTAAGCACATCCGGATTAAATACCATTTTATCCGTGATTGTTATGCAAAAGAGTTGATCGATACGGTCAAAATCCACACTGATTATCAACGTGCAGATCTTTTTACCAAAGCTTTTGATAAATCAAGATTTGAGTATCTTTTAAAAGCTAATGGTATAAAAGAAAAACAAGACTGATCATCACCTCGGTTTATCGCTTTTTAGTTTTAGTTTTTACCGTTTTTCAGAAAAATTCAAAAACCCAAAAATATGTTTTTCATTTTAGGGGGAGTTTATTTTTAGAAAAACCAAAAACATTGAAAAATTCAAAAAATCATAAAAATTAGAAAAACCCAAAATGATTTCCAGGAGAAAAAGAGGAAATGATAGTACATCAGTGGGGATCTGACACATGCTAAAGAAGTGTAATGCAATATAAGGCGTGTGTTTGAGTCTGTGTGATGTGTTGATAGGCTTCGTAGACCTATTGTTAGGACAAAAAGGATTGGTGAAACCACTTTTGCAAACCTTAGTCTAATTCACTTTCTGTCAAAATACTCTAAGTATGGAACTGCTGAAGACAAAGAATCAAACTGCTGAAGAAGAGATTCAGAAGTGCTGAAGAAGAAGTCATCAGAAGTTCTGAAGTTCAAACCAGACACTTCTACTGAAGAACTACTGGAGACAAACTACTCATCAGTAGTTTGTCATTCATCAGTACTTGAAGAAGATCTTTTCCACCGCCTTTTTATATCAGTAGTTTAATACTTTAGTATTTCTTTTTGCTTTATGTACAAGTTCCAAGACTGCAACTTGTTGCAACTTGTTTCTGAACTTGCTTTTTGGCAAGGTTCATGTATTTGTAAAGTCTATAAATAGAAGGATTCATCCTTCTGTTTTAGACATTGATTTTAATACAAGAAATCCTTCAACTCTTATTATTGTTATTTCCATTTCGTGTTTACTGAGAATCTGTCAAAGTGTTTCATTCTCATTAAATACTTAGATTCTCAATAAACACTTCTCATTTATTAGTTCTTGATTACAGGGGGAGTAATAACTCCTGTTGATAAGTGTAGCTATAATCTTATAAACATTCCGCTGTGCTATCACTCACCAAGAACTTGCTAAACACTTAAGTGTCAACTAGCAAGTTCAACTAAAAGAGCAGCATACTGATCCAACAATTGGTATCAGAGCACTGGTTTATCTGATCACATATCAATCTAACAAATTGAGAATCAGACACAGGCTCTTATTGATATTCAATAAAGGATTATAAGCTCACTTTTATCAACATCCATCACTTTAAGAGATATTTGACAAATCAATACTCTTTAAAATGGATCCTCATAATACTGTTTCTGCCACTAAACCTGCCATGCTTGTAAGAAATGAATATAACATATGGCAGAAGAGAATGGCACATACCTTGTCACAGACCAACACAGGTTGTTGGAGATCTGTGATATATGGTCCTCATAAACCAGTAAACATAAATCTTGAAACTAAGGAAGAGATTCCAAAAGAACCAAAAGACTATACTGATGATGATTTCCTAAAACTTGAGCTTGATGCAAAAGCTTTTTCTATGTTGGCAATGGCACTCCCAAATGAAATCTATTCTGGCCTATTACATTGTGATAGTGCCAAAGAGCTTTGGGATTGTCTAAAAGAACAGTTTGGAGGAACTGAAGAGGTGATTGCCAACACCAGAGAAATCTTGGCTCAACAGTATGAAACCTTTGCTCACATTAATGGGGAAACTTTAACTCAGCAATTTGAAAGATTTTCCTCATTAATATCTGAGCTAAAACTAAATGGTCAGACCTATACAACTGTATCTATGCTTCATAGATTTTTAAGGTCTTTACCTGATAAATGGGAAACATACTCAATAGTCTTAAGATCTTCACCAGATTTTAGCTCCCTCACTCTTACAAAACTTCATGGGAGATTACTTACTTTTGAGAGAGAAATTGATCAAAAGAAAAAGTTACAAAATTCTGGTAAAACTGCTGATGACTATCTACCTGGTAGTACAGCACTATTGGGACAAGACTCACCAACTTGTTCAAATAGTTTTGGATCTTTTGACCACATTGACATAACTGCTGGGATCACATCTGAAAGATCATTCCCAGGTTATGACAATAATGACTTTGGTCAAACTGCTGATAACATGTGTTTTATCATGGATGACTTAAATAGTTTCAGCAGTGATGACCTTGAAGAAATGGACATTTTGCACCAACTGGCCATGTTAAGTTTAAAAACAAATAAATTTTACAAAAGGTCAGGAAGGAAGTTTCCAGGACTTAACAGTTCTACAAAAATTGGTTTTGACAAATCTAAACTTAGATGTCATAAGTGTCAAAAGTTGGGACACTTTGCTAGAGAGTGTAGAAGCTCTGGCTTTAACCAATCTCAGTCTGGAAACAATTTTAACCCCAATTATAACAGGAATAATGGAACACAAGGGAGTGCACATTTTGTACAGGCACAAGCTCCACAACACCAATATGTGCCACAAGTACAATATGTACAGATGCCTGCTCAACAGATGCAGAGCCAACAATCAATCCCTCCCTTTCCAGCTGCTCAACAACCTCCACAGCAACAACAACCCTCTCAACAAAGTCTATTTACCTCAGGGTATGTTGACTGGAGCAGTCTTCCTTTTGACACCACAGAGTGCAATCCTAATGCAGACAACAAAATGTTTGACATCAACTGGGGAGAGCCTGACAATGGCAGAAAGAACTTTGCCTTAATGGCATTTGAGGGATGCTCCTCAAAATCTGCCTTGTCTCAGGTATCAAAAGAATCTTTGACAAAACTATGTTCAAATTCATGCAAAGAATCTTTTGCTCTCATAAGAGAGACAAATGTGCACTTACAAGGAAAAGCTAATGATTCTGAGAGAAAACTCACTCAGATAAAATGTGATTTAGAAAGAAAACTTTCTGCAAAAACAAAAGAAGTTTCTAAATTGACTAACTCTGCTATTGAAACCCAAGCACAAATCAAAATAATGATTAATGACCTAGGAAATGTCAGACAAGAGCTTGCTGACACCAAGGTCACATGTGAAAAATGGGTGGAATCTTGTAAGGGGTACCAACTATTGCTAAACAAACAAAGTGCTTCAAATGTTAGGTTTGGCATAGGGTACAATCACACTGAAACACCAACAGATTTCTCTCCCAAAACTACTGAAGATGGGAGAAAAATTGTTTCAGGTGAAACTTCTGAAGAGGAAGAATGCACATCTTTCCATGAAAACTTTCTAAAATCACACAAAGAAAGTTCTTCAGAAGTATTGATTAAATCTGACTTTAAGTCATCAGCAGTTTCAACTACATCAGGAGTTGAGAACCTGAAAACTACTGATGACCTAAAACCAATCAAAACTGTCAGAGATTTGTCTTTGAAAGAAAAGACAAAAGAATGTGAAATTTGTGGTCTGTTCAACCACAAAACAAAATTTTGCAGATATAGAAAGGGTATTCAGTTTAATAAGAAAAATCAACAACTGGTTGTGGGGGAACAAATAAAAAATGATTATGTAAAAACCTTTTCTCCCAAGAAACAACAACCAGCAAAAACCCTTTCTCAGAAAAAGACAAAATCTCAACAAAAGTCTTTTTCTCAAAATTCTCTTTCAGTAGTTAGACCTAAATCATCAGCAGTTTCACAAACTGCTGAGATTAAAGATCTTATGAACATGGTACAACTACTGATGACCAAAGTTGATGGTGGTCCTCAAAAAGATACCACCATTGTACTTAATGCAAAATCCATTGCCAAAAAGACATGGATTTCTAAACTTGGTCAAGAACAAACTGTAAATGTTCTCAAGAGCAAACCCAAAGCCAAAGCCAAACTGGCTTGGGTTCCTAAATCTAACTAATTTGCTATATTGTGCAGAGAGTTTCCAGAGGCTTGAATAGTATTTGGTATGTAGACAGTGGAGGCTCAATGCACATGACAGGATGCAGATACCAGATAAACAATTTTATCAGTCAAAGAGATGGATCTGTGTCCTTTGGGAACAATGCTAAGGGATATGTGCTAGGACATGGCAATGTCTCCTCTGGAAAAATACAGTTTGACAAGGTCAATCTGGTTGAAAACCTTGAGTACAACTTGCTTAGTGTGTCACAAATGTGTGATAAAGGATATTCTTCCTTTTTCACAAAGACAGCATGCAAGATCATATCACCAGAAGGCCAGAAGTTGATAGAGAAGATCATTGAAGATCATACTTTGTTAATTGCCAAAAGATGTGGCAATGTCTATGCAGTGGACATTGAAAAAGACAAAGTACTGAACAACACTGCCTGTTTCTTCTCAAGGGCATCAACTTCAGAAACTGATCTTTGGCACAGGAGACTTGGCCATGTGAACTTTAAAACCATAAATAAAGTCACAAAAATGGGCTTGGTCAGAGGTCTACCCTTAAAAGTATACCAGTGTCAAGAACACTGTGTATCCTGTTTAAAGGGTAAACAACATAAGTCCTCCTATAAGTCTATTGAAGAATCAAAAACAACTGCATGTCTTCAACTACTCCATATGGACTTATTTGGGCCTGTAAAGATCATGAGCCTTGGTAAAAAGAAGTACTGCTTAGTCATCATTGATGACTACTCAAGATTTACATGGGTATTCTTCTTATTTTCCAAGGATGAGGCTGCTGAAATCATCAAGTTCTTCATTCTACAAGTAGAGAAGCAATACTCTCTACCTGTCAAAACCATTAGAAGTGATAATGGGACAGAGTTCAGGAACAAAACTCTGAATGACTTCTGTTTGTCTAAAGGGATTATTAGACAATTCAGTGTTGCCAGAGTTCCTGAACAAAATGGTGTGGTAGAAAGGAAGAACAGAACTTTAATAGAAGGAGCAAGAACAATGTTAGCTGATTCTGGCCTACCTTTATACTTCTGGGCAGAAGCAGTTAACACATCATGTTATGTTCAAAATAGAGTTCTTGTTGTCAAGAGACATTCAAAGACTGCCTATGAAGTTCTTCATGGCATGAAGCCCCTTATCTCCTTTTTCAGGGCTTTTGGATGTCAATGTTTCATCTTGAACATCAAGGAATCTATTTCAAAGTTTGATGCCAAAGTTGACTCAGGTTACTTTCTTGGTTATTCATCAACTAGAAAAGCCTACAAGGTTTTTAACTCAAAAACCAGGATAGTAGAAGAAACACTGAATGTCAAGTTCAATGAGTCAAAACACACTCTCATTCCAGCACATCCTGCTGAACTCTTTGACCTTGACAACTTTCATTTTGAACCTGAAAAGACTGTCACTTCATCCAAACCTACTTATTATGGTGATCAAAGGTTTGATGATGAGGATCCAGCACCATGGACTCCTCAAACAGTCATTAAGTCAACTTCAAAACCATTAGAAGTTTCACAAACTTCTGATCCGACAAATACTGAAGGCCAAACTCAAACATCTGCTTCAGCACCTGCAACTACTGAAGACACTGAAACTGCTGAACCAGATATAATAGACCTCAGTAGTTTGTTTGAAGAACATGAGCCACCAACACCTGTCAGTGGTTTACAACAACTGATCGAACACAAAGATCATCCACTTGATCAAATCATGGGTGATATTGCATCAGGTGTTCTTACAAGAAACCAGCTTTCCAACTTTTGTCTATTCTCAACATTTATTTCACAGTTGGAACCAAAGAAGTACCAGGAAGCTCTCAAAGACAACAATTGGGTGCAGGCAATGCAAGATGAATTGCTTCAATTCAACAAGCAACAGGTTTGGGAAATCTGTCCCTTACCACCAAACAAGCAACCAATTGGCACAAGATGGGTTTTCAGGAACAAACAAGATGAAGCTGGTATTATGATAAAGAACAAGGCAAGACTGGTAGTACAAGGTTACTCTCAAGAAGAAGGCATTGACTATGATGAAACCTTTGCTCCAGTTGCAAGGCTTGAAGCCATCAGGTTATTTCTGGCCTATGCCATTTCCAACAAAATAAAAGTTTATCAAATGGATGTCAAGAGTGCATTTTTGTATGGAAAGATAAAAGAGGAAGTGTATGTTTGTCAGCCACCTGGGTTTGAGGATCCTTCTCATCCTGAGTGGGTGTACAAACTAGACAAAGCTCTTTATGGGCTCAAACAGGCTCCAAGAGCCTGGTATGATACACTTTCAACCTTTTTACTCAAAAATAACTTCACAAGAGGTGCCATTGATAAAACACTTTTCATAAAACATGTTGGAAATCATGTCTTACTTGTTCAAATATATGTTGATGATATCATTTTTGGTTCAACAAACACAAAATTGTGTGATGAATTTAAGAAACTCATGCAATCAAAATTTGAGATGAGTACAATGGGAGAACTGCAGTACTTTTTAGGACTGCAGATTAAACAACAAACAAATGGAACTTTTATACATCAATCAAAACATGTTAAAGAATTATTAAACAAATTTTCTTTACAAGACTGTAAATCATGTTCCATTCCCATGGCACCAACCACACAAGTTGAACCAGATGATCAAGGAAAACAGAAGTTAGTATCCATGCTAGGGATGCTAAATTTGTAAGTGTTTCTATGTATTTTTCTGCACATTTTTTGTTTTTCACTTACATCTGTTTTCAAACACGTGAAAAACTTCTGAAAAGAGAGAAACTACTGATGAACAAAACATCAGTATGGGGATAATTTCTAAAAAGTGATTAACTTCTGATAAAATAACCTTCAGAAGTTATGAATAAAAATATTTATAAAGTATTTCTCATCAGCTGTTAAAACTACTGAAGAGAAAATGGGAACCACTGATGAAGATAATCCTTCATCAGCAGTTTAGTCAAAAAGGGCAAATCTGACTTTTCCCATCATCAGAAGTTTAACCTAGTCGGTTTAAGACTTCTGATAAAGAGATTTTTAACCTAGGCGGTTTAAAACTTCTAATAAAGAAGATCCAAGCGGTTAAAAACTTCTGATAAATATCTTTTTTCAACACTTATCCTTTCAAACACAAAAATTCCCTCCTTCTCTCTCAAGAAAGCTCTCAAACCCCTGAACCTGCAACACAAAATCACTGTTCGATTCATCAACACACACAAACCACATGGCTTTAGTTCTCAAACAGGGACACAATCTCAGAGCCTACTTAGAAAAACAAGAAGGCTGGTCCCAATACGATGAGATCATTAATCTTGTCGTCAAATCCCAATATTTCACCGCTCTCACCATAGACCCACCAATTCATCCTGAAACTCTAAATGAGTTCTGGGCTAATGCTGAGACAGTGATGGTGGATGATGAAGTTATCTCCCTCAACTCAACAATTAAAGGGAGACAAATGGACATAACACCGGCCATACTCTCAAACAGACTGGGGTTGAATGATGTGAATGCCCCTGAGAAGTTTGACAACTCTGCTATCCACCTAACCATGACTGAGTGTGGTTATCAAGGTACTCTCTCACAAGCTACAATCTTTAAAAAGTATTTTGAACCAAAATATAAACTTTTGTTTCATTATATTATTATGTGCTTGAGTCCTAAAACTGGGTCTTATGACCAGATGCCCTCAACCTTTCAACCAATCTTTCATTCTATTGTGAATGAAACAAATTTCACGGCATGAAAACTTTTCTTTAATGAGTTGGTGTTACATCACAATAACACTAAGAAAAACTTTTTTGTTATATCCAAGGTTCATTATACAGTGCATAATATCTGAACTGGGTAATGAGGTGCTTGTGGGTAAAATTGAAATTTTAAAACCCTTAACCTCACAAGCATACTCAAGGCACAACAAACAGGCTGCCTGGCCAGAAGATGACCAAGGGGAACAAGCACCAGTCCCCATGGAACCCTCATCTTCCAAACCTACTCCACCAAAGGCCAAGAAACCCAAGATAACAAAACAAAAACCCACCAAACCCAAAAGAAAAGCTGTTCAGGAGGTTGAGATGCCTGAACAAACTACTGTGCAATCTGCACTTCTTAAAGATGTGACTGAAACATCCTCTCAGTCTCATCCATCTCAAACCCCACCAAGAGCACCAATAACTATCCTTTTCAAAAGAAAAAGACTTAAGAAAAATATTCCAATTGACTCTTCTTTTGAAACTGCTGAACCCATTGCCCAAAATACTGAACCAGCACCCCAAACTTCTGAACCAGACATCGAAATAGCCAAACTTCTCTCCGGGCTAAAAGAGAATGTCCCATCTACACATGTCAGTCCCCATCAACCACATCAAACAGGGGACATAGACTCAGACAGTGACATGGATGCGGACACTCATAGCCCTAACCAAAGAGATGAGGATGAACCAGGGTCTCTAAGCCCAAACTTAGAAACCTTTGGTACTTTTGTGGCTGCTACTACTCATTTACCACCCAGTGGTGGACCTGAGGACAGAAGTAAAATAGCTAAGACCTCAACTGTGGCAACTACTGATGAAGGCTTAATGCCTGAGGTAGGAAATCCTCTAAACCAAGAACAAGAGGTACATGAGACAACGTAGTTGGGCTCAGCTCATGATGTAACTGATACAGTCCTCATTGAGGATGTAATCAGGGATTCAGATGATTCCATTGATTTGGATGATGTTTCAACACACAAAACTACTGAATTGACGGCTATAAGTGAAGGTCCTGCACCTGGTGTCTCTAAGCTCAAGAAGCTAGTCACACCATCTCAGGTTAAAGCCCACTCAATCCATGATTCCCCTAGAGTGGCATCTCCTGTACAACAAGGAGATCAACCAAAAACACACCCCTCACTACAAATGCCTACCCAATTACCTGGGCAACCAAGCATAGACCTGAACCAACTATGCAGCCCAGATGGTCCCTTGTATCACATGATGAACACCCTCATCAAAAATCACATCCAAACATACACAGCTGACTTGGAGCTGTCCATGAAGAACCAATTTGGAGTGATACAGACGAAGATGAATGATCTGTCCAACAAGATTGATCACAACAGCAAACAGATTGCTCATCTTCAAGGTCATTTCTCCCAAGATTCAACTTCCAAAGGTGATAAAGCCAAAAAGGGGGAGAAAATCAAGGTGCCTATGGATACACTTGAAGCCAGAAGAAAGGCAAGAGTGGCTATCCTAGCTAGAGATCAACAAAATCAAGCCAGAAAAGAGAAACTGGCACAACAATTTGGTGTTTCTATTCAAGAGATAGAAGATGCTGAAAAGACTGATGAATCCCAAGGGCAAAATGAAGAAACCTCTGATGGCCAAAGTTCTGATGAAGAATCAGAAAGTACTGAAGACAATCCTTCAGTAGTTGACAAACCTTCAGAAGTTGTCAACCCATCAGAAGTTAACACTTCCAAGACTCAAACTGCTGACCCTTCCAGATCAACTGCTCCTATTCAACCAACCTCTGCTCCTATCAGGCCTACTACAACAGTTACAACAATGATTGTGCTAAACCCTTCTCCAATCTCTCAATCAGCTGAATTACTTGAGAAGAGTTTAGTTGCAGCTCAAAAGAAGGCCAGAGAAGATCTGATTTGGAAAAATCTGGAAGAAAGGGATGACTTAGATCTAAGCCATGAAGAAAAACTTCAGGCTTATGAAGCTGAACTACAAAGGCAGGCTAGCCTAGATGAGATTGCTGAACAAGACAAAAGACATCAACTGATGTCTTACATTATGAAGAACAGCAAAGTCAAAGCCCATACATTGAAGAGACTCTCTGTGGAAGAGCTGACAAGAAGAGCTCAACTTATTGCAGATAAACTTGCAACAAGTAAAGACACAAAGGCCAAGAGAGCTCAGATGATAGAAGAACTGGTAGCCAATGGTTATGGTTCAAAAGCCTCAGTGTCCAAGTGGAAAGAAGAAAGATTGGTGGACACATACAGAAAATACAAGGCTGCAAGGGCTGCTAATCCAGAGAAGTTTCAAACTGCTGAAGCTTCAACTTTAGTAGTTAGAACTTCTGGTGTTCATAGAAGACCAGCTACCCAAAGAAAGAAGACAGAGGAAAAAGTAAAGACTGATTTCAGAATGGTACTACTAGAAGGTAGTACAGTAGTACATTCTGATTTTGACATAGAAGAGAAGCCTCTGCTCACACAATTCAGGGATCCTTCCACCTTTGCATATCAAATCCAGAAGACCATCACAGACAAACTGCACACAAAGGTAGTAACTGAACATCATTTGCCAACATTTCAGATACCTAATGTGATGGAACAACAGCAGGGAAGTGAATCCCACCTGAGAGTCACTGAAGTTGAAAACATTCAACACTCAGGAGAAACCCAGGGTACCACCATGGTTCCCTACACTGCAGACTTTGACAAGTCTAAAGTGCCAGTCATCAGATGGTCCTTTACTGATAACAACTCAGTACTTGTGACAAGAAGAGATCAAACAAGCAGGGAATATAGGTCGATGAATGAACTGAAGAAACTATCAACCAAAGACCTGCTTACAATCCAACACTTGGAACCAAGGAAAGGGTCTCTTACTGATGATCAACTAAACCAACTCAAGAATTCCATGTTCAAAGGAATATGGAAAATTGTGAAGAACGGAAAGGAACAATAAGGAATTAGTAAGGTTTTGGCTTCATCAATCCAGGGGGAGATTGTTAGGACAAAAAGGATTGGTGAAACCACTTTTGCAAACCTTAGTCTAATTCACTTTCTGTCAAAATACTCTAAGTATGGAACTGCTGAAGACAAAGAATCAAACTGCTGAAGAAGAGATTCAGAAGTGCTGAAGAAGAAGTCATCAGAAGTTCTGAAGTTCAAACCAGACACTTCTACTGAAGAACTACTGAAGACAAACTACTCATCAGTAGTTTGTCATTCATCAGTACTTGAAGAAGATCTTTTCCACCGCCTTTTTATATCAGTAGTTTAATACTTTAGTATTTCTTTTTGCTTTATGTACAAGTTTCAAGACTGCAACTTGTTGCAACTTGTTTCTGAACTTGTTTTTTTGGCAAGGTTCATGTATTTGTAAAGTCTATAAATAGAAGGATTCATACATTGATTTTAATACAAGAAATCCTTCAACTCTTATTATTGCTATTTCCATTTCGTGTTTACTGAGAATCTGTCAAAGTGTTTCATTCTCATTCAATACTTAGATTCTCAATAAACACTTCTCATTTATTAGTTCTTGATTCCAGGGGGAGTAATAACTCCTGTTGATAAGTGTAGCTATAAACTTATAAACATTCCGCTATGCTATCACTCACCAAGAACTTGCTAAACACTTAAGTGTCAACTAGCAAGTTCAACTAAAAGAGCAGCATACTGATCCAACACCTATTATTGCATGCCTGATACATGCATATCAAACGAATTGTTATGCGGATGAACTCCTCATGGGCATATGGTCGTAGTACCGTAATTTCGTTTGATAGGGTATTTGTACAAAATTCGGAGGTTTCGGGTGGTTATGTTATTAGTTATCTAAGGATAGCCTATCTGATCATTTGTCGTAAGTCATTACGGACCTAGATCAGACAGGGTATCTTTCTAAAAGAGCTGTAAAGCCATATCCTAAAGTTACCAAATTGAGGAACTTTCAATGTATGACGATAATCAAAGATTATCTAATGCATCGGATCCAAGCATTGATGAAAATCATGATTGATATCAGCCCTCAACCTGGTAGAGTGCACAAGTTACTTTGTAGCATTGAGTTGCTGACATGTACACCTCTGTGCATCATACCTTGTAAATTACAGATGATGAAAGCATAATCACGCGTTACAATGAGTCTTTGTGCAAATTATTCCTTGATACGGGAGTATGTCGTGTGTCTGGGAAGCACAGACAATTGAGTTTATACTATAAATAACCGTATCAGTCTAAAGCACTGCACAAGAGTCTGCATGTGAGCTTATGTGGACAACAATATCAGTAATTGTCGGATCACACATTGTCTTTAATGATAATATAAATCAAAAGATCAATGGTGTGATCAGATTTCTCAAAAACTTATATGATCCTTTTACCGGAAATCACAAAACATTTACTGCTTTATCTTTACATTTCTGCATTTTACATTTCTCGTCAAAAATACAAAAACTCAAAAAGATTTTAGGTGTGTTTTAACAAAAACTTTCATAAAATCCAAAAGATTTTACATTTCTACTTTATTTTTGATAACCAATGGTGGTTGAAGGTGATTTTCTGAAACTTGATGGACCATTTGAGTTTTGTGACCTTTAAATGAGAAATGATGAATGTCGGATGCTTAAAAGTTGAGAAAAATATTGAACGGGATTCGATTTTGAGATTTGGTAAAAAGTTCAAAAATTCCAATCTCCATTCGCCCTTTCGATGGGTCGAATGTGGAATTTTGCTTTTACATTCAAACTTTCTAAACGGTCGAATGTGAGTGTTCTTATGTCTGTTGCACATTCGAACCATATTTCCTCCTTCGAACCTTTAAATAGGGTCGAACGTGGAAATATCTTCACATTCGCCCAACTAAAAGGGTCGAATGTGGAGCCTATATAACCTTATCTGCACCTTCGATCCCTCATTCGAATTTTTTTTTCAAAAATCTGAGATTACACCCCCTTGTTGCTCGTTTATTATAAATCATATCATTGTGTTCCTTGTTCTTTACTGGTCATTTCAAGACCAGATTTGCAGGTATTCATCCAGTATTCAAGTCAGAATCAGGGATATTATCTTCGAACCCTATGATTGAATCAAATCATGGATTATGGACTGTAATAGATGCAATTTTTGATAGGGATTCAACCCTTACGTGTTTTAGAGGGAGAGGATAACAAAATCAAGGGTTAAAACACATCAGATTGTTGAATTGATCATCCAAACCCTTCGAACCCTAGATTTTAGGGAAAAACACTTAAATATTGAACAATCATGACAATTGAATGTTGATAAAGGTTAATCTGACCTATTAGAAGCTTAGCAAATCAAAATGGCATGTTAAAACATTCAAAATCAAAATCTGAGATTTTTGAAGATGAACAGCCTGATTCGACCAATTCAAAAGGGTCGAATGTGACTTTTTGGTCGAAGGTGGCTTGTTCAAATGGTCGAAAGTGGACAAACGGTCGAATGTACAATTTTAATTCAACTTTTTCACATTCGAACCTATTTCTACATTCGAACCTCTTATTTCCCACATTCGAACCCACGTTCGGTCGAATGTGGAATTCCAAAATCAAAAATTTCATTTTTTATATTTTGTCTGTTTCTAATGTGTTTTCGTGTTTTGATTTTTACAGATTAACAATGTCTGAACCTCAAAGTTCTGATATACTAGCAGGTTCATCAGAAAAGGCTACCGGGAAGAAGCCAGAAGAAGAGCTACCATTTGAAGAGGCACATAATTGTTCGCTTTTCTTGGCGACTTGAAGAAACATACCGAATTCACTGGTATTGTTGACTTTCAGAAGAGGAGTAGAGTTGTTGATGCTATTGCACTCCTGCTATCATTTATAGAGACCATCAGAAGGAATTCTGGACGAATGCAAGAATCGACTTTTGGGATAATGAAACTGCTATTGTTAGTAAAATTTAGGGGGAGATGGTGATTGTATCTGAACCTGACATCAGGAAAGCCTTGAAATTAAGAGACAGTCCGACTGATCCAAGAGTATTATCCTGGATAGAACAGAGAAAGTGTTTCCTGAGGATGAAGTACAACGGACTGATCACAGACGGAGCCTTACATAAACGTAAACTGTGCCCACAGTTCAAATACCTGGCTCATGTGATGTTACATGTCTTCGGGTCTGTGAGTGGAGGATATGATGTGATGAGAAAGAGTATTAGCTCTTTAATGGTTGCCTTGATTCTGAACAAACCATTTAATGTATCTGGAATGATACTAGATCACATGCTTGAACCATTGAGAGGCTTGAAGAGTAAGAAGTTTTTACTTTATCCAAGATTCCTGTAAATGATATTCGATCAGAAGTACAAGAAGTTAAGGAAAGATCCTACTCAGATTGTGGTACAGGATCATATGAGTCTTAGCACTTTGGTGAGAATGAAGGGATATAAAGGTGTACCAGTGAACGAAAGACCACCTTTGAAGAACTTGTTTGGTCACTTGATCAATCCAGGCTATGAAGATCCAGGTGTTGATAAAGCTAGGAATGCTAACAGTGATTCTGATGAAGATAATCCATTATGTCCTGTTGATCCTGAAGCCAAAAGAAAAAGGCAAGTAGTTAATGTTGGTGCAAAGAGTGGTAAAGGAAAAGGTAAGGAAAAAGAAGTTGATGCAGAACCGCCAAAGAAAACATCTCGGAGGAAGAAGAGTGTTGCTAAGAAAGGAATACACTTGGTTGATGAATAGTCTATGGTTCTCGAAGAGACTCAGGAGGAAGAGAGATGGCATTCTGATAACGAGACTGTTAAGATCACCACGTCTAAGGCCACTGTGGCTGGTGAATCTGAGAGTCTGAATCAATCTTTGGAAGAACAGAGAATGAAGATTCCGATTGTGATGGATGATATTGACGAGAGTCTTGGTATGGGTTCTGAAGAGTTTGGTGGATCACCAATGGCTGGTGAGAAACAGAAAAACCCAACATACAAGAAGAAAGCTAAGGCTGTTGAAATTGAAAAGCCTATGAAAAGGAGAGCTAAAGAAATTGATTGTTTAATTGCAGGAAAGAAAGTTCCTGTAATGTCTAGCTCTAAGTCTCTCGTGACATCCCCAGCAGCTAAGAAACAAAAAACATCTGCTGCTGAGCCATCTAATATTCCAACTGATGATTTCAATGCTGCGTTGGACAGAGTCTTAAATAGGTTTAAGAAAAAGACTCTAGTTACTGAGGCTTCAACACCACAGGTTACTGTATCAAGTGATGTGATGAATGCAGTGAACCAGAAGCTTGCAGTTGTGATGAAGATTATTAACCAGCAACAGCAAGAGATTGAGCAGTTGAGGAAGAATGATAAGAAGATGTTGGATATTGTTGAATCTTCACAGGAGAGTCATGAAGAATTAAAAGCGAAGATTAAACAACTTCAGGATGAAAATCAGAAGTTGTTAATGCATGAACAGAGAAATACTCGAAGATATATCACTATGAGGCTTGAAAACAAGAAGTTGAGAACGAACAAGAGCATGAAAAAGCTCATAGATGATTTATATTCGAAAGCTCCACAACTGAAAGCTGGAGAGGAAGACAAAGAACCTGAAGAAGAATAGGTTGATTTCGAACCATCTGAGTCTGAAGAAGAAAAAGATGATGAAGAACTTGATCAGGATGCCGGTGATGCTCCTAAGAAGAAGAAAGATGGTGATGATAATGATGATTCAGGAGATGATTCTGGAGATGGTACTAATGATGATGATGATGATGATGATGATGATGATGATGATAACACTGATCAGTATAAGTGTGAAAAGAGAGAATCAAGAAAAGATGCAGGAGAGTCTAGTTCAAAAGCTCCTGGTGGCAATACTGACGATAATGATATTTTCTGGAATGAGAAGATCAGATCTTTATCTGAGGAGGATAAGAAGTTATATCGCCAGATGTTGACTGATAGAGTCTGGACGATTGAGATGACAGGAAGATTTCCAGAGATATTTGAGTGAGATGATATGAGATTTGAACTTGAGTACAATAATCCTGATCTGGAAGATGGAGAAGTTTCTGCAACTGTGTCTAAAGAGATACTTGAAGGTCTGGCTAAACAGGTTGGTAAATCTCTTGAAGAGTTGATGAGTGATAATCAAATACCAAATATTCCTGAGAAAGAAGCAGGAAATCACTCTGATGATAGAGATGTTCCAGTGTTCGAAGAAGTTGAAATTGAGGATATTACAAGTGAGGAATATCCAAAATACTTCAAAAATGATAAAGATTCTGGATTTCCTTAATTCTCTGATGAACTGTTGAGCCAAGCTGAGAAACTTGCTCGTGAGAAAAGCAAGAAGTTCGTTGATGAAGTTTTCAAGAACTCAGATTGTCAGAAACCGACTGTTGAACAATCTGACGATCTGAAGAACTTGTTAAGGAAGCTAAAAGAGAAAGAAGCTAACCGACCACAGAATGAAATTCAAGGTAGTTTCTATAAGTTCCATAACGAACTGTTCATAGGTAAAGCTCTCGGATGGAAATATTTGAGACAGCTGAGGTGTGTCGCTGTGAAGTGGGAAAAAGGAATTCTGTACTTCAACAGATTTTATGACATAAAGACACTACCTTATTGGGCTGTTCGCGATATCTGCAGACATACGATGTCAGGTGCTACAGTAAACAACAATGTTGTTGGTTACTTTTCAGATCGCATGGCGAGAGAAAGTAGAACTAAATGGGAAGTGTTCACCCACAGTATCCGAGGAGGATTATGCATAAGAAGAAAGATCAGATAACTGGGATGAACAAGGTTACTTGAAGTATGATCCACCGAAAATTTTGAATCATATACCTTTGATGCCTATTCCACAACACTTTTCTAAAGACTTTATGTGGTGGTATTATGATTGGAAGACGGCAGAGGCTATTATCTAGTTGAAGGATGGGAAGAATGACTTCAAGAAGATACATATCTTTGATCCAATGTGGTTGATAAACTGCTCTCATGAAGATATTATCATGTTGTATTACAACCCGATATACTGTGAAGAGAAAGACAGTGAACAGGCTGCTAAATACCAACGTGTGGTATTTTTATGTTTTGCATGGGATGTCAACGAGGGGTGCGACTATGATAAGAAGCTGGGGAAGTTTGTTCAAGTTCGAAAGATAGAAATGAAGAAACCGAAGCAAACTCATGAACCAGTAATGACTAAAGAGCAGAAGAAGTTATTGCACATCAAGTTGATGAACAAGAGATTGGATGAAGAGAGAAGGCTTAAGCAATTCAAGCAATAGCCGAGGGGGAGTTTGTAGATACACGAAGTGCGACTAATGCTATTGAATTGCTAATACAATTTTGTTTTGTCAATATCGAATGGTCGAAGGTGGAACAAGAATGGTCGAAGGTAGAAATAGAAGGTCGAAGGGAGAGCTCAGAGGTCGAAGGAAGTTTTTGTAGAAGACAGTGCTGATTTGCCCAGATGAACGATCGAAGGTGCACATTCGACCAAGCGTAAGGTCGAATGTGCAGGCATATAAATAGGCTGAGTCCGTTTTTAAGTTTAACTTTTGGTCATTTTGTTTCCCTCCTTTGAGTGTGTTCTCTCCCTAGGGTTTCTTTGTGTCTGATATTAAGATATAACATTGTAAACATCAAATTGTAATGATTATCAACATGTTTATCAATGAAATAAAATATTTGAAAGTGATTTGTGCATTTTGCTAGTTTTATTATCATTTCGTAATCGATTCAGGGATTCCGCACCTGAATTGATAGCCTTGTTTGATCATAGTCTTTGTTTTGACAATTCGATCCTCACATACAAGACTGTTGTGGCTTCCTCAGGTCAAGAAGCTTCTCCCTTTGAGGGTCTCTCAGCTCAAGATGTCTTGGCCAGGATCTCACACTTCACTCTCCAGGTATAGTGTCATCCTGTCACATCCCTAGTCGCCCCTAGTGCCCTGGATGACTAGGAGAGGTATAAATACCTCCAATCATTGCCCTAATCACATTCAGCTATCACATCACATGTTCCAAACACCAAGGTCCAGGTTTTGAGGTATGTGATTATCTTTGTAACACTCGTGCTCTGTTTTCAATACAATACAACCTTTTAACCATATTTCGTGTGTGTTGTTAACTGTTTGATCATTGTTTCTTGTCGTTTTTGGTGTCCAAACATCGTTTAGAGGATTCCACACTCTGAACGATGAAGCTCGTGATTTTTGAGTTGTCCGAAAATCGATCCTACAAGTCGTATCAGAGCTTTGGTCTTATCACGAGTGTTTTGATAACAAAATGGATTCAAAACAGGGTGGTTTTTTTTATCGAAATCAATGTTTTTGGTGTTAAAACCTGTTTTGAAAGTTTGAAACTTTGAGTTTTTGATAAAAACAACATTTTTCAAAATCTAAGGTCATTTTAACGGATAAAAAACAAGTGTTTTTATTAGGGTTTGTTCCAAAAGTGTTTTCACAACTTTCCTAATCATTTGGGGATCAAACACTATGTTTTTGAAAGATTTTGAAGCAAAAATTATGGTTTTCATGCAAAACAAGTTCACAGACCTGCAACTAGTGAATAGGAAGGTTTCACGCGACTAGAACTTGTACTCGTTCCTTTCTCACATGACTAGGACTCTACTCGTTCCTTAAAACACACGACTAGACTTCTAGTCACTAAGTTAACTTTACTCGCCTGAATCTTCGTAGTCGGATCACTATTCACGTGTCTAGCCTTCTACTCGCCTGAAATCACATGATTAGTCACCTACTCGTGTGTTCAATCCCAGTCGTGTGTTACTGTGCTGAAACCAAAAATCGCCTAAGTATCGGACCATTATCGAACTATAACACATGGCTAACCCGTGGGGACATCTAAATCAACCAAGACAATAATATAATAAACCAATAAATAATCAAATGAATGTACCCACGAATCCTTGGCAGTTTTCAGCCGAGCGTAACGCACAACGAATGCAACAACAGAAACACCAAGCTAATGTTGCCGGAACCAATCCGTGGGTGCTTGCGAATCAACAACATGCCAAACAACAGCAACAGATGATGAATGGTAACTCTTCCGTAGGGATTCTTGATATTGATGAAGATATGATGAAAGAAGCAGAGAAGAAGCTGCAATCTGAGCAAACTCCTATCCCTGATGAGGTTCTATATCCAGGACCGAACGTATCATGAGACTCTGCTCTCAGTGGTACCCATCAATGGAAGCTCGTACATTGAAGAAAGCTCTAGTGCAGGCTTTAGTATTTTTGAAGAGATTGTCAAAGATATCTGGGAATGTAATTGCTTAGGCGTACATCGAGCATGCCAAAGTCTTCAGCATCAAATGGAAGGAAGGGCTACTTTACTTCAATTGGTATGGAAAGATCAGAAGCCTTCCTTTCTAGTATGTTCATGATCTTGTACGTCTTAAGCAACCTCTGTATTATGAAAAGTGCTTGGGATTCGAATGTTTCTACAATATTCTAGAAAGGGAGAGCAATGAAGGTTGGAAGTCGTTCACTACTCAATATCCTAAATCCTATAAGACTTCAAAGATTCATCCAAAGACAGGTCACCCCATCTGGGAGCACAAGATCAAGCCTCCAGAGTCTATGTCAAAGATCCCGATGGCTCTCTAGAACAGAACTTCTCATCTAAGTTCTGGTTCTGGTATTATGATGACATAACTACTGACGTTGAGATCATGCTGGAGAATGCTCCCAAGCTGTGCAGAAAGATAGGATCTGGGATCCTTAGTGGTTGATTAACTTGTTTGAGAATGATGTTGAGACACTGTTCCTGTATCCTATCCAGCACCTTAGGTCAGAAGCCGAACAAGCAATCAAGTTTCAGAGAGTGATTCGGTTCTACCATGCTCACAAGATTCATGCTGGATGTGACTGGTCGAAGCTTACCAGGATCAGGACGAAGAAGACTTGAAGATCAAGATGATGCAGTTTGTTTTGTTTGTCTGTTTTTATAGTTTGTATAGTTGTTTGTTGTTTTGTTTGAAGTTTATCTGTTTGTAATCATACTAGCTAGGTCCAAGGGGGAGTCTGTTAGTACATGTATGTCCCTAGCCTAGCATAGGTTATGTTTTGATGTTTGTACAGGTGTTTGGATGTGTTTCGGGTGATTTTGGGCATTCGACATCATGACTAGAGACTCGGACTGAAAAGGGGCGACTAGCAGGTCTCAAGTGACTAGCTTGCTAGTCGCCCCTCATAGTCGCCTGTCACATCCCTAGTCACCCCAGTGCCCTGGACGACTAGGAGAGGTATAAATACCTCCAATCATTGCCCTAATCACTTTCAGCTGTCACATCACACATTCCAAACACCCAGGTCCTAATTTTCAGGTCTGTGATTATCTTTGTAACACTTGTGCTCTGTTTTCAATACAATACAACCTTTTAACCATATTTCGTGTGTGTTGGTAGATGCTTGATCATTGTTTTCTTGTCGTTTTTTGTTGTGCGAACATCGTTTAGAGGATTTCTCAATCTGAACGATAAAGCTCGTGATTGTCGGGTTGTCCGGAAATCGATCTTACACTTTCTAATGAGCATCGTATTTCTATACAAAAAAAAACGGAGAAAAAACTACTTCTTTTAATGGGTTTTTTATGCAAAAAAAAAAAAAAAAAGCAATATGTTTAGTTAATTCATTAATCATGTCTAAGGAAATTCTTAGTCATGTTAAGATAATATGTATGTTTTCGAACCTACTATTACATATAAGAATTCGCTAACTACATATATATTCATAGATTTAGTCAATTTGGTAAGAATGTTTTTTTTTTTTTTTTTTTTTTGTATTTTGATTGGTGATGCTAGGAACATTGATTACAAAGATTGCTAAGCCGGTTAGTTAGATGTAACATATGATTCTTAAACACCATGTACATCTTTAGCTGATAAGTAATAATTAATCACACACTATGTATGACTCTTAAATCAATCATCACTTTGGTTATTTTTTTCCTAGATTCGCATCACAGCTTTGAATGTCTTGAGAAAGTGACAAAATTATACAGAGATTTCACTAGAGCAAGATGTACACACATAGAATTAGAAGTAGTTATCAAGAGTTATCAAGAGTTGATCTTTTATAAAAAAATCCTGATAAAACGACTTATTCCTTTTACGGTACATATATTTTGTTACTTCATATTAGATTTGTCTATCACATGAAGCACCCCGGGTATAAGCTAGTTTTTTAATAAATGAAAATATACAGATAAGTTGTTTTCTCCAAAGTCTATATGTGAAGAAAAAGAAAAATAGAGAACCAAAAGATTCCGTTCCAAAAAAAGAGAACCAAAAGATTAGATATTTGTGGATATGAATATTGCTGTATTGACTTGCAAGTCTTCCACGGCAATATTTAAGTTTCTATTCATTTCCAGCACTATAAATGAACTTGTTTTGTTAATCTTAAGAACCCATCAATTTATCATAAGAAATCATCCTTGCTTTCACCTTGTTAACTACTAGCTTATCCGGGGTTGTGGGATTAAAATAATGGGGAACCGATGGGGTTTGGGGCGCTATATTATTTTTTTATCTATTTTTTTTGTTGCAACCAAAAATACTCGTTTGGGTGCTCGAAATATTACTATGGATTGTTTTGAGCATGAACGACTAGCTCTTCTCCAGTTCAAACACAATGTCATAGATGACTATGGTATGTTGTCATCATGGGTTGGCAATAATTGTTGCCAATGGGAAAGGGTCACGTGTGATGGGGTTACGGGAAATGTTGAAAGTCTTCATCTTAGAGGTGCTGATGATAAAATCTTAGTAAGTGAAGGGGTGGGCACTTCTTTAACAGAGTTGAGGCATCTTAAGTACTTGGACTTGAGCGGGAATGATTTCCAACTTAGTCGGATACCCAAGTTCCTTGGATCCTTTAAACAACTGACATACCTCAATCTCTCTCATGCATATTTTTCTGGAATTATTCCTCACCACATTGGAAATCTTTCCAACTTAAAGAGTCTTGATCTTAATCAACGTCCGTTAGACGATGGTGAGGTCAAGGCAGATGATATGACCTGGATTTCTGGTCTTTCATCACTCAGTCATCTTGACTTGAGTTATGTGAAACTTAGTGGAGCAAGAAATATTGACATGGTATTTTACATGATTCCTTCACTAAAAGTGTTAGATTTGGCACTTTGTGGTCTTTCCATTGCCGATCTTGCTCCTCTTCGTAATTCAAGTATTTCACTTTCTAAGATTAAACATCTGGATCTTAGTGAAAACTCTTTCGAAGGTCAATTCCCTCACCTTTTTCAAAACATGACAACCCTGCAATTCTTGGATCTTTCAATGTCCGGTATAGATTTCAGTCAGGCATTTAACTTTGCAAACTTTTTAAGTATGATGCCTTTTCTATCAGAGCTTCACTTGTCAAATTGTAACATCGAAGAGACGCGTCTATCTCATATACTTCATAATTTTACCACTCATTCTAACATCCAACATTTAGATCTATCTTCTAACATGTTAACAGGTTCAATTCCAGAATCTTTTGGAAAATTAAAATTGCTACAAGTACTAGATCTATCTAGTAACGAGTTGACGGGCCCCGTTCCGACTTTTCTTAGGGAACTTACTGAACTTCACCTTTCTAGTAATCACTTGACTAGTTCAATTCCAGAATCCATAAGACACCTTAAATCATTACAAGTATTGGATCTATCTGGTAACAATTTAACCAGTCACATTCCAGTATTCCACTGGAAACTTACCGAACTTTACCTTTCTGGTAATTACTTGAATGGTTCAATTCCAGAATTCTTTGGAAGATTAGATGGTATGACAAATTTGTTTCTAGATAACAATCGGTTTAGTGGCACTCTTCCGGTTTCAATTGGGAAACTCTCTAAACTCCGTTCCCTTGATGTCTCTCACAACTATTTAGAAGGAGTAGTTGTCGAAGCCCATTTTGCTAATCTTTCAATGTTGAGTTACCTGCATGCAGCTTCTAACGATAAGTTGGTATTCAATGTGTCGCATGAGTGGCAACCTCCATTCCAATTGATTGATGTTAACCTCAGTTCTTGTAAACTTACGAATGGATTTCCAAAGTGGCTACAAAATCAGAGGAAACTTATGAGATTATACTTATCTAATACAACGATTTCAGGGCCTTTGCCCACATGGTTGCGAAAGATGCCAATCATTCCCGTCATAGATCTCTCATACAACAAACTCAGTGGACCTTTGACCAACCTTCCAAGTGGGGGTACTAATAACATTCACTATCATCGTGAATTTGGTTCCTCAAGATTATTTCTTCAAAATAACATATTCAATGAGTCAATTCCAAAGTCCTTGTGCAAAAGAACAGATTTATGGTATCTTGATCTTTCCAGAAATAGATTGACCGGGGAAATTCCAAATGTTTTGGGAATATGCGTAATTTAGATTTCTTGAAGTTAAACGCAAATAGGTTAAGTGGCATCATTCCAAATTCAATAGGTGGTTTAACAATATTGCGTTTTTTACAGCTTAATGATAATAACCTTGGTGGCGAGCTTCCTGTAGAACTTTGGAATTTAAATTTATTATTGGTCTTAGATTTGAGTGATAATGCATTCTGCGGAGAAATATCAGAGAAGATCGGAGAAAATATTAAAGGCTTGTGGATTTTGGTGTTACACAACAATAACTTCTCTGGAGGAGTTCCTCGATCTCTGTGCAAAAATGTTCAGCTTCAAATTTTGGATATCTCACACAACAACTTAACAGGAACACTCCCTCGTTGTGTAGGAGAATTTGGAGGTATGGTTCACGGTCATCGTCATGGCTTTGATGACTTTGGTTCAGGTATCCATGAGGGTTTCGAGCAGGTAATGAAAGGCCTTACACTTGAATACACGAAAACATGGTATTATGTTACTAACCTGGACCTTTCAAGCAATAAACTTGTTGGAGAAATACCAATAGAGTTCAGTGCACTTTCTGGCTTGGTGGGTCTCAATTTGTCTAATAATCATCTCATTGGAGGCATTCCAAAGAACATTGGAAATTTGACAGATTTAAATTCTCTTGATTTATCAGGAAATGAGTTGGACGGGCCGATCCCTCCAAGCATTGCAGCTTTGACTTTTTTGAGTCATTTGAATTTGTCAAACAACAACTTGTCAGGACGAATTCCAACAGGGAATCAATTGCAAACCCTCATCGATCCATCAATATATGGTGGGAACAAAGGCCTATGTGGATATCCATTGCCAAATAATTGCTCCAGTCATGAAGGCCCAACCGGTGTTGCCAAGAACATATATGAGGCTAATCATGAGCCCAACATGTTATGGTTTTATGCGGAGATAATGTGTGGTTTTGCAACAGGGTTTGTGGGTGTTATTGTGGTTTTGGAGTTGAAGAAGCAGTGGAGTCATAAGCTTGTCATGTTTGCAGAGGAGACCATGCACACAATTATATACGTTATAGTCATGATAAGGGTTAACAGGAGGAAGAGAAGCAATATAGATACGCTCGAATGCAAGTAATTTACACGTGTACTTTTTATTTTTCATTCTAATATTGTTTTTTAAGAATTTATATTGTTAAGCCGTTTGTTATATGGTGTGGGTGCGTGCATATATTTGTTATATACTTTTTATCCCATTGTATATATTTGATTGTTGTTTCCAATGGTATCAAGTAAATGTATTAGTATTCTTATTAGATCATGTGTTACCATCACGCTCCATGGAGTTTTCTGGTGTCAGCTTAGACAAACCGCGCCCTTACCACTACCACATCCATGTATGGTTGCAAGCGTTGGGCCAGTGGCGAAGCTTGAGAAATTGTTTTAAGGGGTCGGAAATCACTAATCACGGGACTGAACCTAATTTTTTTTTCTATAGCTATGTTTCGGATTATATGTTTGGGTCGAGTCAAACATTAAATACAATAATATCAAAGCTCTAGGCATCGTTTAACAAAAAATTTAACAAAAACACTAAAACATTGAAAAGGTTACAAAGCGTGGGTACCTGTATGAAGTCATAATTATTTTCAAACCTAATTCTTAAACAACGTGATAACTTGACACAAAAGATTGAATAATAATAAAAAAAAAAACACCACCGGCAATTAACCAAAGCAGAACGTCAACACTCAACAAGACAGCAACTAAATATTATATTGGGTGTTTTATGAAAATATGAAAAATGAAATTAGTTGTCTACCTGGATTGAATGATCAATATTGGCTTGATTCTTTTTTATTTTTGAATGAAGACAAATATGAAACTTGAAAATGAAAGTATAAACTCATAGATAGGTGATGACTGAGATTCAGAGACACAGAGTAGTACAGAGAGAGACGAGGGTTTCGGTTATGAGTTTTATTGGGTTATGAAATAAAGTAGTTTAAATCAACGAATTCTATATACAATATAAATTAAAGTTCAAAATCAAATTAGGATTGTTAATAGCAATAAATGATCAAATTGTTTTGTGTATTGCGAAGGAGTCACAAGTAACAAAAGTAGGATCAAAAGTTAAAATACACTAACCAATTAACTTAATTAGCAATTATAGTTAATATATTAAAGAAGCAATAAACGTATTTATCTTTGGAATTGTGTAATCGTATAAAGAGTGACGGATCTAGAAAAATAATTAGGAGTAACGTTCAAAAATTTGTGTTTACGCCGTAATTTCATACAATGTAAACGAAATAAAAATAAAAACATGGTAATTTGAGTTTGGGTTTTGTTAATGTTGTGGGTGCAAACGAGCCAAGCAGCTATCGAGCAACTCAAACTCGGCTCAGTAAAAAGCTCAAAACGAGCCGAGCCTTATCGAGCCGAAGCCGAGCTTGAGTTTAAAACAAGGCTCGTTTATTAACCAAACCCGATCTCGAGCCTGGAATGTGAAGCTCGTAAGGCTCGTCGAGCCTTATCGAGCCTTCATGTAATATTTGTTTTATTGATATTTAATAATATTTACCTCATCATTTAATGTTGTTTACTAAACGAGCCCGAGCCGAGCTTCATTCATCGAGCTCCGAACCTATTATTATACTATTTTTATTTAAAATATTAACTAATAAATAATAGCCCAGCCTGAGCTTAAGAAATTTTTAACAAGTCGAGCTTGAGCCCTTATAAGTTTTTTGAGCTCGGGCTCGGCTCTATTGCCCCCCCTAATTTTGTTGGGTATTTTAGGGGTGTAAACGAGCCAAGCCGAGCCCGAGCCTAATTGGGCTCGAGCTTGGCTCGTCATGCTTTTACGAAGCTCGAGCTCGGCTCGGTTCGAGCCTAATACTTTGAGCTCGAGCTTGGCTCGGCTCGAAATAATTTTAGAACAATTTTAAAGGAGCTAAAAGCTCGGCTTGAGCTTGCTTGAAAGCTTAAATAAGCCAAAACACGGCTCGAGCCGGACTCGCCAATGTTAAATGGTAGGCATACTATATATAAAATAATTATAATATAAAATTTGTTTGGGTTCGTTTAAACTCGCAAGCCTAAACAGTATTTGTATGAAAAACCAAGAGGCAACGGACGCGACCCTAGCACAAAGCTAGGTTCGCCCCTGCATGTAGAGCCACAAAGTGTGTTGAAGAATAGTCACAATTATGTGCAACTCAAGTAAAAGTAAAGTAGGCTTCCTTTGGATCTTGATGGACTTCATATTTTTTTCAAACGTATTTAAGTCTTGGGCTGAAGTAATTTACTTTGGGTTGGGCCATTATAACAAGAAGAAGGAACGAGGAATATAAAAGATAGAAAAAATTACACTTTGTGTCCTTAATGTATCATTGAAATTATGAAACGTGTCTTTTATTTATTTTTTTGCATTTTATGTTCAAAATCTCTTTATTTATTGCATATTGTATCCTTTGTAACTAACTAGGTTTAAATTCTTAGTTAACTTCAATACACCAAGGGATATAATTGCCCATTCATGTCCCTCATCATCTTTCCCCCTATTATAACTGACCTGCATACAATTATACACACTAATTACAAATTATCAGAGACATCCAACACTTAAAGTGCAGGTAGATTAATACTAACAAGTAACTCCCCAATGAAATGATTACTACTCAAATCTATTAGTTCAAGATTAACAAGATGAAACAATGAAACAGGAACAGGGCCTTTAAGATAATTATGTGAAAGATTGAGGCTTTTGAGATGAGATAAATAAAGAATAGAATCAGATAAATAACTAGTTAATATTTTCTTGAGTAGCTCTCTAGGGTTTCAAATGGTCAATAGGGTGTAAAATTCTGTACAGGTCTGCTATAATAGGGGAAAAGATGATGAGGGACATGAATGGACAATTATACCCTGGGTGAATTAAAGTTATTTGAGATTTTAAACTCAGTTAGTTATAAAGGACACAATATGCAATAAATAAAGAGATTTTGGACATAAAATGCAAAAAAAATAAATAAATAACACGTTTCATAATTTTAGTGATACATAAAGGACACAAAGTGTAATTTTATCTAAAAGATAGCTTTTGACGACAGTTGGGGGTTGCACAAAGAGGCTCGAAAATGCACAAAAAGGGGAATTGATTCGAAAGGAGTATGACAAACAGAGAATTTTTTTTTTTTTTTACGGCTGTGACGAAGCTTTTGGAGTACGTAGATGAATATGCAAGCCTAAACCACCTATGATCTTCTCCGGGTGAATGGTTAGTTACGTAGTTGGGGGTTTATCGATTGTCTAAAAATTAAATTGAAGTTGCGATTATTTTGTTATGAATTTCAATTATGGTTTCGTATGAACAATTTGATTTGAACTGTTATTTGAATGATTTGTTGGTTTTGATTTCATCAACCATAGCGGTTTAATTATCGATGGTCATTGATTAATATGCAAGTGTTGATCTTTCAATCTTATGAGTAATTGATAAATTGTTAAGTGATAGTCAACCAAATCAACAGTAGCAGTCTAGTTATCCGCTATCAGTTAGGTCATTAATCAACTTACAATATTAACCATACTTAACCACAAATCATGTCAATGTGATTTCAATTGACAATTCGTACAACCCTTGGCGATAGTAATTAACCAAGATCCTGGAGAGATCACCCTTTCTCATATTTGTTAATCAAGTTCAATTTTCATTAGCTTAGATACTCAATTAAATCTAAAGTTCAGTCTTAAATTAATTTAGTTATTTTTAGCTTAAATAATCAAACGAAACGTGTAATATTAACCACATGCTCCTCTTGGATTCGATACCTTACTTACTCTTGCTATCTAGTGTATTTAGGTTTTTGCATGACCCCAACGACAGGGCATCAAACACAAAGGTACACATATGTATAACATATAGAGATTTCAGTTAACAACCGGAGGATATTGAAAAAACAATTCAGTAACCCTCAGAGTAGTTGAACACATATATCCAGTATGGGTCAAATATACAAATGTATATATGTAGACAATCATCTATTATTTGTACATGCATTATACATATGCGTACATAGTGTCAATCAAACTAAAATTACCTTGTTGTTCATAACCAGAAACAACAAAAGGAAGATCAACATAATCACCGTTAAGAAGAGAAAAAATTGAACTTGATGAAAGCATTGAAATAGAAGAACGTATAACATGACTGACTTCATTCAAATCATCATTATTAGTAAAAGCGTGTGTGCTGTTATTGTCAATAATGTTTAACTGTGATATTGAAGGCGATGTAGATGATGAACTTCCAATATCCATTAAGAAAACCTATAAAAAATCAATGCATTAAGAAAACTTGTAAAAAATCAACTTCTAGGTATATATAAAGAACAAAATTCAATCGATCGATCTCAATTGATGTAGATGTAGATGTAGATGACTAGAAGAATATTCATCTAAATTGGAAATAAAAAATAAAAAAATAAAAAAACTAATTGATGCCTATCGTTCTCAAAACCCTAACTTATACGATTGAGAATATTATTGGTTAGAAACATACTGATTATATCTATCGATCTCAAAACCCTAGATGTGATGAAATTGATTAACGATTGATCGATCAGTAGGGAAGAAGGATTGAACAATTGAAGAACTTCGTTCAAGATGAAGAACGGCTGATGATTTACATGTAAGAAGGTATCGATGTCTGAAAACAGAGGTGGAGAGGATTTGAAATTAGAGAGATATATACGTGAAATATGATTTGTATAAGCAAGCTTCCCAACATGTGTGTATGAGTGGAATTTTAAAATATTATGTTTTGATCAAGTTAAGCGTATGTACTCACACAATACATGTATAAAATTACAAGTTTTAGTTTCATGGTTGTTGTTGCTCTAAAAATTAGTGAGAAATATTATGATCTTATTGATGATAAAATACTTACCCTTGGTAGACCAAGGATAAGGAAAGGTTTACAATGCATGATAAAGCCACTAAATTACAAATAAAGGCAATTACATTTAGGCATGTTGATAATCAATTGCAACTGCTTGCGTTTTATAACAAAATGAGATAAAACATGAAATAGAGGAAAACCTTGATACTTAAGAGAACCACAAACTAGGGATATACTTCAATAAGAGACCTTGAACCTAAAATCGGAGTTATTTTATAATCATTAAATCCACCATCAAGGAAGAGCTTTGCCCATTCTTTTTCGGTCCTCTCTCTTCCAGATACACAAGTCATCATAAGCATATCAAAGAAAAGTTGAGATTGAAATAATTCATCATCACTTCGGTCAACCTTCACGACCATGTCTATGATAACTAATTTTCCTCCATTTTGCTTGCTTGGAATCGCCTCTTTGCAATTCTTCAATATTTTTATACATTCCTCATCACACCAATCATGCAAAATCCACTATGTTTTCATGAAGTTAGATACAAATCAATGTCAGAAGTTCGTGTACACAAGTTATTAATCTAAATCATAATATATATAATTAGAGAGGTATATAGGTTTGCATTCTCTATCATGAGATATATATATAATAAAGATTTGTTTGAATTTGGAATAAAAGCAGCAAGGAAAGGGTTGGTTTGTACTTATGACTGAGACCAAAAGTTTGCAGAGTTATATACCTATATTCATGGGGTGTAGAGTTTGTTGGTGCTTTTATTATTATCAAGGCTAGTTTAGGAGTCCAAAGGGGTAGAGACCCGGGCAAAATTCATTGAAAAGTTGCAAGAAAAAGGGTGGTAAGTGGGAACTTGTGATTAGATGGAACTAATCATCACTAGCAACTTTGTATCAAGTGCAACTACATGACCATTAGCGGTAACTTGGTTTTCGCTGAAGATATCCCCACTGATATAACTACAAACTATAGATAGCTTTAACCACCAAACAGTTACCTATATAAGGACGATCTTTGGTCTAATTTTTGACAAGAGAAGTTTCATATTCTTGATTTCTTTTGAATTATCAAATAAAGATATGAAGCATTGCCAAATTACGTTAATCTGAAAGTAATTTGTGCACGAGTAAAAGGATCATTCGGGAATGCAAACATGCAAAACCTAACGTTTTGCGGTTCAAATAACTTAAAACCACTAAACATGGTTTATGCGTAGCATGAGCAAAATATGAAATTCCTGACTGAAGTGACCAATACTAATATTTGTACTAATCCACAAAAGGAACTGCCAAATAGAATAAATCTTCTAAATGTATCGGTGAAAAGAAAATGAAGTAACATATTTCCTTAGATTGTCAAATTGGTAAGGGTTTGTATATATGTATATGCATATGTTATATATATATATATATGTGTGTGTATATATAAAGAAGGGATAGACTAGTATATAAGAACTAGTGGTAAGTTTTTGACTGAATTCCTAATTATAAATCAATTTGTAGCCTATTAAAATTACGAAGCAAGACAAATTAAAAAGAGCCTGGATTTTTACTTTGCTTTAGCCCACTAAAAGGTTAGGCCGCCTCTAAGTGCTTGTAGTAAATGAAATCATCAAGTAGTAAAAGGGGAATACCTTTAGCAAAATAGCGTTAGCATTTGGAAGAGCTACAAACATGTCTCCACCAACATAAGTCAAGTTCTTACTTCCAACCAAACCATTAACTACATGAGGAAGATCAAAACTGATGCAACTGATGGTGGGAAAAGCTTCCATGATAGCTTTGGCAACTGTCCCAGTACCACCCCCGACATCCACAATGGAATCTAATCCTTGAAACACACCTCCACAGTGTTTAAGAATGACACTTATAGCAAGCCTCGCGTCACTAGCCATTGCTTCATTGAAGAACCGATTAAGCCTTGGCTCTTGGCCTGCTAGGTCCCATAAACTCCCCCCATGAGTAGTGTGAAAAGGTGTGACATCACCATTGTGGAACCATTTGGTCATTCTTTGCCATGGGTCCATTAACAATGGATCCAACATGGCTAGCAAAAAGGGCCTAATGCTTAACGGATCTTCCTTTAGAAGCAACCGAGAAGTAGGAGTTAGTGAATAGCCTTCTCCTTCTTCGTTAGGGTGTCCTCTTGTTGAGGATACACTTTGTTTCACAAAGAAGCCAGAGTGAACAAGGATGCGCATGAGGCGATAGATAGATTGAGTTCTCTCAGGTTTTAAGGCTAGAGCTTCCGCTAATTCGGAAAGCAACATTGGTGAACCATGGCGATCGATGATATCTGGTATTTGTAGTTGAATTGCACATTTTAGTGACATGGACTTTATAAAGCTAAAAATGTGGTTCCATATGTGAGTTTGGGAATGAAGCAAATTTTTAGATAGCTCATCATTTTGCATAGACATCTTTTTTCTTACAATCTAGCGTGAGAGACAATTTGACATGTTGAAACCTTATAAACCTCATCAATTTATAGAAGAATGAAAAGAGAGATGACTTAATGAACTTGATCAATGAGGTTAAAATTGATAATATATTTATTTATTAAATTCATATTAATAGAACCGTCATTTAAACATGTTATATAGTAGGGCCAGAGCTAATAACCTACTATTTACATCACTTATGGACCCTACGAATCAATTTAAGATCCGAGTATATGAATTTTAAACAGAAAATCTATATTTATTCGTTTGTTTAATGTAATAAACTATCATATGTTTCTTGTCTACATTTCCTATTTTAGAAAGCAAGTATTGTGGATTGCTACCCACCAAATTGTTGGTAAAACCAGTCAACTAAAAGCTATCTTATAATATACGATTTTTTTTTTTTGTTTTTTGAAAAACAAACTTCATTTAAAAAGGCCGGACGATCATCTCCAAGATGAAGATAACCGACCAAACAAGGCCACAAACTACATCAATTTGAAATTACGTCACATACACCAATCAACCGAAACCGTTTTAAATCTACTTCTAAACAAAAAAAAAAAACCTAACAATTTGATGTCCGCCACAATCTCGACTACGTTCCGTCTCTTATATGAAAAAACCATCTTGTTCCTTACTTTCTAAATCTTTCAACACGTTATAATATATAGGTCGCGGTTGTTTCATTTGTTGGCAATAACTCACGTGGCCTTACGGATTATTAAGTAAGACATAAGTAGTCCTTAACATTACTTATGGATGTAAATTTTTAAGGGGGCAAATATGATTCTTAATATTGGAAGTTGGGGTGTTACATGAATACTAATACTAACTAGTTGTATAAAATCATGCGCGTTGCATGTTTTACAATCGAGATTTAGATGAGGTGTTAATCAATCAATGAATTATACAATTGAAATTCCATTTTGGTTGTAAACGTTAAAAAAAATAAAGAAATCTACACATAAGGTAACACATGAAATTTGTAACGAAATTACATAAGATTATGTTATTTATGTTAATAGTATATAATATAATAAATTTTTTTAATAAAATAATAGTATATAATATATTAGTAGTGTATAATATAATAAAGTTTTTGAATAAAATAATAGTATATAATATATTAATTAGGGATGAGCATACAAGGCCGAATACCGATCCCGTCCCGTCCCGATCTCGATACCGTACCGAACCGAGTGGTTTCGGGATCGGTATCGGTACCCATATTTATGGATTTTTGGTTTTGATATTATCGGTATCGGTACGGGATCGGCATGGTATCGGTATTTTAAGGTAAAATACCGATACCATACCGGTACCGTACCGATACCGAACCATGGTTTCGGTATTATCGGTATCGGTACGGGATCGGTATGGTATCGGTATTTTACCATACCGGTACCGTACCGATACCAAACCGTTCAGTATCGGTATTGTCAGGATCGATATAATATATTAATAGTATATAATATAATATATTAATAGTATATAATATAATAAAGTTTTTAAATAAAATAATAATATAAATAAAATATTAATATTTTACTATTTATTTGGTGTCACTATTCATTAGTTTGAAAATTAATATATACTAATGTTCATTATCAAAGATCTTTATGTTTAGTACTCGTTATCTTTTGTATTGCTAATGAACTCTTTAAGTCACCACAACAATCTTCCAAAGAGATTATCCCATCAAGGTTAAGGCATTGTAAGATAATAATAATAATAATAATAATAATAGTAAATTGGATGATTATATTTCATTCAATTGGTTTACAATATATAGATAAACTAGGTCTGTAGGCTCTATACTAAAACTCTAAATAATATATTCTAATACTCCCACGCAGTTAAAGCGGTAGAGCATCGAATACTCAAACTGGAAAACAATAAAAAAACATAAATGACATAACAATAAAAATAAAAAGACTTGTCTCAATCTCAGTTCTTGACTTGTTGGTCCAAAATTCTGCAATCTTCTTGACTTTGCCAAAAAAGTATTTGTAATCTTTAATACTTGACTGTTCGGTCCACGACTTCCCCCTATTTGGTTTTGTTTCTTTAGTTCCCATAATGATAAACACGATCCGCTAGATCCCACTTCCAATAAAAAGGTTGTTCCATGTTTGTCGGCCATAACAATACAAAAGATAAGAGAAAGGCTGGTGGAAAGAAAGAGATAAGAAGTAATCAGGAAATAAAAAAGATATAAGAAGCAAATAGACACCCAACAACCCTAATCGCGACGGAGGTAGGGAAAGCCGGTGATCGTGGTCAGACGGCGATCGTCGAAAGAAAATTAAGATCCGTAGATCGAAGAAAGATGTCAGATCAAACTGTGGTTCGATTGGCTTAGAACAGTGGTAGCGGATCGTGGTCCGGTGAAAGGAACCTACAAGAAAAAAACTGATGGCGATAGAGAGATGTACGATTGACAATACGGATTAGAAAATAGATTTGGGTGATTTATTGTTGAAAATTAATAGTTAACCATAGAAGAGACAATAAATTTCTTGCATTGTGTGTTATTGGACGATGTCTCCATCATCAACACTAAAAGAAATTTTGTTGTGCTATAGGTAACAAACGTCAAAACTCATAAAAAACGAGAGTAGGCATGTAGGGTAATTGGTTGACGGCTTCTCTGCATATGGTGAGTACAGAAGCTAGTTCTATGGAAAAAAGAAAACGTATTCGCAAATGGTAGAGTACTCGGTGCATGGACCATAATCTTGAACCAAATTGATAACGTTATTAAAAACAAAAACAAACGGATAATAGGAAATACAAAACAAATCTAAACGAAGAACAAACGGAGGCCGGCACATTTAGAAAAACCAACAAATCCTTAAAAAATATTTCATCTCCAACCCTATAAATATCATTACCCTTCTTAATTTCCACCTTATCACCTATTAAATACACACAATACTTAAATAAAACTTTTTTCTTTTACTTGAGGCCCGGCACATTTAGAAAAACCAACAAACACAAAGCCCTTGTCGACTGGCTTAGAGGCTAAGGGCACCCTAAATACGAACTTTCACTATGGTAAGTGTGTGTAAAGGCCGCCAAAGGCATCCCTCCAGATGTATTATAGTTAGTCTAATTAACTGTAGATGCAATTTACAAGATTGTCTATTATAATTAACTAGTCGTATAAAATCATGCGCGTTGCGCGTTTTACAATCAAGATTTAGATGAGGTGTTAATCAATCAATGAATTATACAATCGAGATTCCATTTTGGCTGTAAACGTTAATAAAAATAAAGAAATCTACACATAAGGTAACACATGAAATTTGTAACGAAATTACATAAGATTATGTTATTTATATTAATAGTATATAATATAATAATTTTTTTAATAAAATAATATGAATAAAATAATAGTATATAATATATTAATAGTATATAATATAATAAAGTTTTTGAATAAAATAATAGTATATAATATATTAATTAGGGATGAGCAAACAAGGCCGAATACTGATCCCGATACCGTACCGAACCGATACCGAACCGAGTAGTTTCGTGATCAATATCGGTACCCGTATTTATGGATTTTCGGTTTCGGTATTATCGGTACGGGATTGGTATGGTATCGGTATTTTAAGGTAAAATACCGATACCATACCGGTACTGTACCGATACCGAACCGATACCATACCGTACCGTATGTGTTCGGTATCGGTATTGGTTTTTTGGACTTTTCGGTATCGTTATTGTCGGGATCGGTATCGGTTCGGTACCGATACCATTCCGAGCTCATCCCTAATATTAATAGTATATAATATAATAAAGTTTTTAAATAAAATAAATTTAATAAAGTTTTTAAATAAAATAAAGGTATAAAAGTTCATAAGTTTGAGCACTACATACAGTCTACGTTCACACGGGATATCGCGAAGAGAGGTATGAGCTGTTACTTTGGTTATAAACGCAAGGTATTCAAGAGATCAGCAACCTCTATATAGGAACTCAAAATACAAAAGGTAGCGTTGTCATAGTTTTCGCAAATCCATGCTGCAACGCAATAAAACATTTACTACGAAAAAACTAAGCTGTTGATGGAGACTAATATGACATCGCTAATAATTGTACAATCTACGTAGTCAAAGTAACTAAAAGAAACACGTGCTAATGTTCATGCGTTTGTTAAATAAACAAATCGACCAAGTTTGTATCTTTACCAATCCTACTGATGCATGAAAAAACATACATCTCCAACTTGTCAACTGACATCAATTAAAAAAAGGCAGTTAAACTTCTAATTTTTCCCGAAAGCATCTGATCGGTTGGCTTCGAAATTCCAAAGCATCTGGGAAACCACACATAAGCATAAAAATTACCCTATAAGATTCAACCAGCATATAGCGCATCAAACATTCAACATATACGCAGCCACCTACAAACTTATGACCTATTGCCATGCCAACATATGTGAGCTGCACACCATACAAACAGCTATAATTTCCAGGGAGCACATATATTCATTAGGTTGGCTTCGAGAACCCGAAGCGTCTGAAAAACCACACATAAACAGGAAAATTAACCTAAAAGATTCAACCAGCATATAGCGCATCAGACATGCAACATATAGGCACCCACTTACAAATTTATGACTTATTGCCATGCCACATATATATTTTATAAGGCACATCAAAGCTCAAAGTTAGAGCACCACGTACTTTCTACATTCACACGGGATATCGCTAAAAGAGGTATGAACTGTTACTTGGGTTACAACCGCAAGCTGTTCCAGATATCAGTGACTTCTATGAAGGAACTCACAATATAAAAAGTTGGCGTTGTGCTAGTTTTCGCCAACCCATACTACAGCAAAAAAAACTACAGATGGACGGACAGTAACACGACATCAGCCTAAGTAAGGGTAGGTGACAATACTAACCAAGTAAACCCCATAAGCAAGAGCAGCTAAAGTAACCAAATGTGTTTCTCAACCTCTATATCTCCTATTATTATCCTAAGTAGCCATTGTAACGTCATGGAAAACCTCAAATTTGCAACCAACTTTACCATAAATACTACAATATATAAAAGCATCATTGTCTACGATGATTATGAGATAGTTGTTCTTGGACAGAATACCTATGAGTCAATTAAGAAGCCACCTTCATCATTCTGCAAGTTTAAAAGCCAATGATTTGATAAATGTTAGGTTGACTTCACATTCTTTTTGTCATAGCCTGAGTATGCAAATATAAGATGAACTGTAACAAATCATGAAGATAACAAAAGAAGATATAACCAATATTTTGGCATAAAACTATGTACATACAAACTGGTTGCCACTGCGACCATCTCGGCCATAATCTTAGACTTATTTTAGCTTAAACAGACACAAAAGCATTAAAATCACTACCCCGCCCGTTCTCGGTTCGAATTCCTTCATAGCTAGAACATAGAATTTTCTGGAGACATAAGAATTTTTCGGCGGAAGCTGCTTAGCCTATCGGCCAGGTACAAAAATTCAGTTAAGATATCAATAGCGCCTAACAACACAATCCTAAACAACCATTTAAAAGTTTGATATATGGACCGATTACAGAGGAAGAATGTATTCGTAACCTGTTTCATACAATCATACGGAAAAGAATCCGTTTTGCAGAACATAGAGGTTTAGCCTCTCATATAAATTAAGGCATCAACACCAAAACCCATGTAGCTATTCAGCAATGGCTGTCAGCAATTTCAACCCACAATACTAACCAAGTAAACCCCTATTCAAATATTCAACATAACCTAAATGGAACAGAGAATTTAGCTGGCGAAATACGACGAACGAAGCGAAGAGATTTCTTGGAAGAGAGAGCTCAATAAGAGAAATTAAGAGGTACGTGGCATGAGATAGCTGACTAACAGAAAATAAGAAGTACGTGTGCCGACAGGCGTCAGCAAGAGGCGGTCACAAATATACCCTGCAGAAAGAGGTTGTAGAAAGGAAGTAAGAGCTAAACTCAGAAAAAATCCAGTTAAAACAAAACACATTAAATTACATCACACAATAAATCAACCCAAACTCCTTAAATTTCCATTCACTTTCATTGTACCTTTAACATATCATATTTTAATGAGTATTCAAAACTAAAAAAAACATTAATAGCTACTAAAACCTCGATAATTTAATAATCAGAGTATAGCTGACCCATTCGATAACCGATAGTGGCTATCGCCACAAAACATAGCATAAATACAAGCTATAGTAACCACTACAATGGCGTAAACTGAAAGTACAAAGCGAAACAGTAAAACGCGTGACATACCGCATTGCGCTATGACCACAGCCGCGAGGGTTAAAAAATCGTACTCGGTATATTGAACCTACAAAAGAAAACAACGCGACATTAGAAGAGATAACATTGAAATCAGACTATTACAATTAACCTTAACATGAATTCAAATTCGCAACATGAACAACATATGCAAAAGGTAATCAGCCAAACAACATCCAGCCGTCAATCACACATACAAACAATAGATACCTAAACGTCGCAGACGCCTTTAAATGTCAACCGGAGACATGACGACGGGTGACTCCACTGATCCGTCCCACCTCTCCCTTTAGAGCATTCTGAATATTTATCCCAAATTTCTGAAGCGCCTTGTCGACAAAAGGTTTAGCGATTGTGTGTAGTTCAAACCAGACATGCCCTCTAATTTGTGTGTTAAATTATATATAATATTGACGCCAGCAAAAAGTAACCGTTTTTTATTTAAACTCAGCCGTTAGATCAAAAAATTATGAAATCTCAGCCGTGTAAATTGAGCGGTTACCATTTTGGAAGCAGTTATTCAGAAAGTGTTCCCGCCTACGTATCTCTCTCCCATGATTATGCACTCCCTCCCATTTTTCTCGCCCCACGTCTCCCCTTCCAGTGGGTTTTCTCGTGATTATTGGCTTCCCATAAAACTCCCACTCTCTTCCAAATAACTTACCAACTTTCCCTTTCTCACTCATGATTTTCTAATGTTGTTCAAACTTCAAAACTTCAAACCACCTCTAATCAATCGACAATCTGCCTCATACAATTACTGGTTGGATTCTTTCTTTCTCTTTTAATAGCCATCTTATTCTTCTGGGAGTCTCTGAGTTACGAGCAACTAACTGGGTTTTCTTTGGGTAATTGGGTTGTTTATGGATAGGTGTATGAACAACATTGCAAAAGCCTTTAATTTGGGTGTTTTTTTTTTTGTTCATGTCTGGTAGTAATGAAATCAAACTAATGAAACCAAGGTATTTTATTTTCTGATCTGATTTCTTTGCCCCCTTTTTTCAGATTTGATGGTATAATGAAGTTATTATTTGCTCTTTTCGGATAGGGTTCATCTATGATTAAAGGTATAATGGAATTTTTGTTTTGTTGGATCTAAGGTGCGATTATTATCACTCTGATAATGAAATAAGGGCTGATTATTATAGGTGATTGATATTGTTCAAAGTTTGACAACGATCTAAATTGAGATGGTGAGTTTCAATTTTGATATTGTTCAAAGTTTGACAACGATCTAAATTGAGAGGTGATGGTGGGTGTGGTGTTGGTGGTGTGACGGCGGTAAGTGGTTCCGGTGTTTTGGTGTGCTGGTGGTGATGGTGAGTCGGTGGTTGTGGGATAGTTTCACAACTCACTCCACCTGGAACACCGCAACATAATGGTGTGTCTGAGCGGAGAAGTCGACCTCTATTAGATATGATTCGATCAATGATGTGTCGAACAAACCTTCCAAAATCCTTTTGGAGTTATGCTTTGGAAACTGTCGCAAGACTTGTGAATATAGCTCCAATAAAAAAGGTTGATAAAACGCCTTATGAGATATGGCATGGAAAGAAACCTCATGTATCCTACCTTAAAGTCTGGGGATGTAATGCTTATGTCACTCTAGAATCTTCGGATAAACTAGATCCTAGAGGCGAAAAAGTGCTTTTCGTTGGATACGGTAAGAAGATCGGTTACCTATTCTACCACCCCACTGAAAATAAGATTTTCACCAAACGCAGAGGCACTTTCTTAGAGGAAGAGCTTCTGGCGCGAGGGATTGGAGATAACCATGTGGATCTTGAAGAAATTCGAGAATCACAAGTGACTAAACCAGCTGTTCAGACAGAACCAGATGTAACTGATCCAGTTGTTGAAGTTGAGCCTGAGAGGACTCAAGAAACAACAGAAACACCAAGTGTTCGGAAAAGTATTAGGGATCGTTGTGCACCGGTAAGGTATGACGATATCTTCATGATTGATGAAGTTGAGCCTACTACTTACAAAGCTGCATCTTGGATTCAGAATCCAAGAAATGGCAAGAAGCCATGAATGCAGAGATGCAATCCATGTATGATAACCAAGTCTGGGATTTGGTTGATCTTCCTACCGAATGTCGGACTGTGGGAAACAAATGGATCTTCAAGAAGAAGACTGACATGGATGGAAATATGCAAACCTACAAAGCAAGGCTTGTAGCGAAAGGTTTTACTCAGACTCAAGGAATTGATTATGAGGAAACTTTCTCGCCAGTAGCCATGCTTAAGTCTATTAGAATTCTACTTGCCATTGCTGCATATTATGACTATGAGATATGGCAGATGGATGTCAAAACTGCGTTCCTTAATGGACACTTACTAGAAGATGTCTATATGGTTCAACCTGAAGGTTTTGTCGATCCAAAGAATCCTAATAAGGTGTGCAAGCTGAATAAATCCATCTATGAATTAAAGCAAGCATCTCGCAGTTGGAATCTCCGTTTTGGTCAGAAAATCAAAGAGTTTGGTTTTATCAAGAACGAAGATGAACCGTGTGTTTACAAGAAATCTAGTTGGAGCTATATCACTTTTCTTATACTGTATGTAGATGACATACTAATCATTGGAAACAATATCCCTATGCTTAAAGATGTTAAGACCTGGTTGGGTAAATGTTTCGCAATGAAAGATCTTGGTGAAGCCGCTTATATTCTGGGAATAAAGATTTATAGAGATAGATCAAAGCGGTTATTGGGTTTGAGTCAAAGTACATATATTGATAAGGTCTTACGACGCTTCTCAATGCAAGACTCAAAAAGGGGGCTCTTGCCCATGGCACATGGAACCATTCTTAATAACAAGCAGTGTGCAAATACTGAAGAAGAAAAGAAGAAAATGGAAGGTGTTCCATATTCTTCTGCGATTGGTTCCATCATGTATGCCATGTTATGTACTAGACCTGATGTCTAGTATGCTCTTAGCATGACGAGTAGATATCAACAGAATCCAGGAGAGAGTCACTGGGCTGCAGTGAAGAACATTCTTAAGTACCTAAGAAGGACTAAGGACATGTTCTTAATATATGGAGGACTGGAGGAGGAGCTGCCAGTTAAGTGTTATACTGATGCAAGCTTCCAGACTGATCGTGATGACTCAAGATCACAAACGGGATATGTTTTCATTCTGAATGGTGGGGCTATTGGCTCTAAGCAAAGTGTGGTTGCTCAATCCACCTGTGAATCAGAATACATTGCTGCATCGGATGCTGCAAAGGAGGCTGCCTGGATGAAGAAGTTCATTACTGATCTCGATGGTGTGCCTAGCATAAAGAAACCAATCGAGATACTGTGTGACAACACTGGTGCCATTGCTCTTGCAAATGAACCAAGGTCACATCAGACCGCAAGGCATATACTCAGAAAGTTCCACTATATTAGAGAAATAGTAGAGCGTGGAGACGTCGTGATGAACAAAGTTCATACAGATCTAAATCTGGCTGACCCCTTTACTAAGCCTTTACCTCAAGCTAGACATGAGGAGCATGCTGGAAATATAGGGCTTAGAGTTGTTAGACAATGGGCATGATCTGTAATTAGTATTGATGTTTTATTTTGAACTATGACAGTTATGTTGAATGTTTATTTGATTTAATGGGTTAAATGCAAATTTAAATATTTATTAACTGTGTTCATTTATTTGTATGTTTAAATCCTTGAATAAGAGTATTCTAAATGTCCGTAGTCGATCAAATTACATGGGAATGAATTTGAATGTAAGACTATTGTGAATTGGGATGGTTGTATTCATGAGATGAATAGCTCAAGGGTTTGAGGATCATAATTCACAGATATTATTAGGGAATAATATTGGATTTAACTCGCTTCAAAACGATCTCCATGGATCTGTGTCATGAGATGTTTTGATATTGATATGTTCAATCTGTCCTTTTTCCTAAGGCACATATTAAACTACATTGATCAAGGACTATCTTTGATGTTATCTTACACTATCCTGAAACATGGGTAGCAATAATGGTAGCGTTGGGAGAAATCCGAGATTAAGTGGGAGTTGTATGACGCTGATGTAATTCTGTACTTCTATGGGATTAGAAGTCTAGACATTTTGGCACCCTCGTAAAACTCAAACTGGTATAAACGCGTGGCCACGCTCGGACTAAGGTAGTTCGTTAGACCATTTTGAATTAGAGACAAGAATAGAGAATAGTTGATCATTATATAAGAATGAATGATCCATGTCTTATGATCAACGGATGTCTATACAGAAGGGACTTATTGATAGAATTATCAGGGCTATAGTATTTGGTTAAGTAAAGTGTTACTTGAACTTAAAGAACTACTTGACGACTGTAAAGTGTCATACTGTGTTGGGTGCAATGCGATGCAGCTAGGCGTCCAACTTTGCGCACGTTGACTCATTTAATTAAAATCGTCCAAGTGGGAGATTGTTGGATATATAGTATGTCCGATGTAATTAAAAGTCGAGGTCAATGTAACCTGACCCGGTACGATCCGAAGAGTTACACGTTGGTACACGAATCAGATAAGTTCATGAGTAGATGGATTATTATTTATGAAATAATAATTGTTTTAGACTTGAGGGACTTAATATTAATAAGATTAATATTAAGGAGTATTAAGATATTTAACAAGGGGGCTTAATGTAAGTTATTGTTTTATAAAAGGAGGGTTAAGGAGTAAACCCTAATCACACTTTTATCAAAACAAAACACCTCTTGCCTCCCCTCTAAGAGTTTGCGGCCGCCACCCTTAAAGAAAGGGTTGCCGCCACTTCTTCTTTGGTCCGGCCATCAACCACCACAAACCACCACCTTCCTCTTGCAAGCGTTGCTTCCCGGTTGGTTCGTGCACGGTGTGAACTTCCTGCTAGCGAGGATTCGTTGTAACCCGCGTGTTACAATTCCGGTGTAGTCGTCAAAGGTTGATTACTAAACCCCATATGGTTGTTTTTATTATTTATTTGTTTATACGCGTTTAACTGAGATCCTGATTGGGAATATTTTATTAATCGGATTAATAAAATTAATTACATATTTATATATATAAATCGGCCAACATTATATATTGAATATAATCGATATTTATAAAAAATATGAACCGCTTCCGCTGTGTATACGATACCATGATTCCCAACAAAAGTATAATAAAGTTGTTGCCGTGATTGGCCATTGGTAGATTGGTGATTATATTCAATAATAAAGTTGTGCTGCATGGCTATGATTGTGGTGGTGTGTTGGGTGGTTTCGTTGTATGGTTTGGTGGTGGTGAGACTCGTGGATTTGCTTCGTTTTATGGGAAGCGTTTTTTGACACTGCCTTCCACTGATTACCGCCACCCCTCACCACCGATCGTTCATCACACCCAACCTTTTGTTGCCACAATCGAAACCCTTCGTGGCTCGAAAAAAAATATATGTATAAAACAAATATTTGCTAAATCAATTCGGTGGGTGGTGTTTCTCTTGATGAAATTTTTTGCCGTCGTAGAAGCCCATTTCTTTGAGGTGGTTTTCTCCTGTTGCTCTGGCTTTTGGTATATTTTTTTAGCTTTTTATTTGTTATTCGTTTGGTGTTTGATGATTTGGTTTTTAGTTTTGCAGGTTTGATTCGGTAGGCTGCTTCGTCGTTGACTCGTTGTCTAAGGTTTGTTTGTTATTTCATTGTTACTGTGTTGTTTGCCAGGAGTTTCTTTTTGTGTATGTTAGAAGTGGGATGATGTTTTACATATATTTTAAAGTTAATCTAATGTTATACATCATTTGAAGGCTACAGCCCATTTTTCACGTAGTGACACTACACAGGAAAGGCTACACAAAATATAATAAAGTTTTATAGATATTAACTTATTACGAAAAAAAATTATGCCTTCCATTTAAGTTCAAATATCGATTTCTCTTGGTTTATATATGTCTTAAAGTGTGTTTTAAGTATTAAAGTCATTCAGACATGATATTATACAAGTGTTATACAAACATGTAAATATATATGTATATTATAATGTTTTGTTCTTGGGGATGAATGAATCAGAGTGTTGAGTTATGAGAAGATACTCGTACATTATGTTTCTTAATGATTATATGTTGACTTGCGAATATGCTAGGCTTGCTAAATTTGGGAGTCAACGCAATGGGTTGGGAAGAAGAAACAAGTTCCTAAGGCCACCCGTAGTAGGGGTGATGGGGTTTTCATGGGGCTTGGTGGCCACTCATAGCGCCGTAAACACCGCCCCAGACGCTATGGGGTTGCTATGGTGGTGGGGATGATGGCCATCGCGAGACTCATTTTGACGAGTTTGAGGATTGTGACCGTTAGGCCACCCGCTCAACTGTCACACCCCGACCTAGGGGGGCCTAGACGGAATCCAGATTCTTACCAAACATCGCATTATGCAAGGAAATAGGGAAGCAAGGTAAACAACTAGTCTTTTATAAATATTTGTTTACATTTCTAAACAATTTACAATCTCCAATACAAATACTTCAGATAATATCTAAGGTTCTCGCTTGCCTTCGGATTCATCTGCGAGGGAAACTCTGAGTCATAGCTGCTCATTCCTAATAACCCAAACAGGTACCTAAACACATGCTTAAAAGTAGTTTGGGTCAACAATAATGTTGGTGAGTTCGTGCGTGCGTTTAACTGGTTTTAAATAAGTTTATCATTCCAAAACAAGTTTATCATTCAAAAGCAGGTTCAATAAGTTATATGATTCAACACATAGTGATGTACAAGCCACACCTCAATCCTAACACTAAATCTATCAACTCCCATTATGGATCCCCATGGCAAAATACATGTCACAAACCTCAGTGGAGGGTTCCCCGGGCTTCCGGGTCCACTATGTGTAGGGGTTTCCCCAAGTAGTACTACCCATATATTAAGTGGCCTAGTCTCCTGTTGGATTAATGAGTGGTGGTTTGGTAATTGGGAGCACACCTTGTCACAGCTAACTGGTTTATCACTATCACATCATATTGGGTCTATACTTGAAACACGTGTTCACCCCAAAACGTTTAATAGTAAAAAGAGGGGATGGTTCACAGAACTCACCTGGATGTAATGCACATGAATAGTCTATGATAAACAGGGCGTCTAATATCCAGTACTGGTATTCTCCTCAATCGGATCCTATAACAATAATATTGTTAGTGTTTGATTGTGTTTATAGTTGTTATGCGTGGGACGAGCTCGACTATATGGTTTCCATCTTATACTATTAATTTTTTTCAACAATGGTGTATAGTTTATAAATATTATTTGTAATCTAGCATGGGATGTATGATCTCCCAAATACTTTGCCATTGTTATTAATCTTGTTATCATAGGGTGGCGTTTAATAATCGCATGCTCATGTCCTTTGGTTCTTTTAGTCGTCCAAGGTATACCAATGTAAACTTTTCTCAATGACTCTTTTATGACTCATCTTAGTTGTCTATGTCTCATCATTCAAATGGTTAGGTATTCTTCCTTTGCTAGTGGTCATGTGTCCGCTCTATACTAATACATATTTATATATTTGAAGTCTCAAGTTCCAAGTCAATCCCTCAAGTCTTAATCATCAAATCCGTTTCTTAAACCCAAGTTCAAGGTATAATATGCTAATATGTGGTTCAATAGGCTTTTATATATATTCGAGTTATGTCTTAGCATGTTTCGAATCTAACATACACTAACCTTAGTCTCAAATATCCATAGTCCATATCTCATCCATATTGTCCACAAGTTTATATTTTATCCAATGCTTTGGTCATACACTAGCCCCTAATGGGTATAGATCGATCTTCAATCTCTATGTCCGAGTTCATGTATCAATGCTCAAGTTGTCAAGTTCCAATGCTTAATTCCCAATGTCCTAGTGTCCATAAACTAATGTCTGAATCTATAGTCTAATGTTCAAGTCTTATGTTATAATATCCAACGCCATATGTCAAGTTCAAGGTATACACTAATGTCCAGTCTACTCATAATTTGGTCTTGGTCCGTACAAACTCGTCATGTCCCATACGCAAAAGTTATCATATATCAATATATGTCTATTATTCTCGAGTTAATAAGTTTGGTTATACCTCACGTTTGCGTCTTGGCGCATATTGACTAATGTTGGCTGGGTTGACTTCTTGTTGACCAGAGGTTGACTCGGTTGACTGTTATTGACTAAGGTTGACTCACCTTCTGTAACAGCCCAACCGATGGCAGAATCATCAGGGTGCACGATAGTGACGATTGTTCAATAGCTCATAGTACTAAAGTGTAAATAGTATTTTTCAATACAACAAATAGTATTGGTGAGCATACCTTGTTTGCATACGTATATAATAGATTCGAAAGTGCTTGCAATTCATGTGCAATACAATTTGCTATTATGTAACTAGTTGTATAAATGTTCAAAATCAAACTTATAAGAATCAAGAATCAAAAATTTTTAAGTGTCAAGAATCACATAACAATGACCAAGGGCTTCCCCTCGAAAGGGTAAACCAAACAAGGGATATATATCATAGTACTACTCATTGTTATCTTCGACTCCACGTGAGATAATGATTTCGACAAGGCATAAGTACACACAATTAAACATAAGGTAAACACGTGAGGCACATATATGAATTGCATAATTGAATATTGCATTTAAACATATTTAAGTGAGTGAGTAAATAAGTGTACATGAATTACCCCAAAAGTCTGAAAACGAAAAAGGGGAAAGTATACTCACATTCGCTAAGCTGTATAAACCTCTAAGCGTCGTGAATGTACGTGAGGCGAATCCCGAAGACTCAACCTAAAGTTTCAAGTATCCAAAAATAAATGTCTAAACCTAAAGGAGCTTAAGTTTTATAGGATTAGGCATTAGGGTTTGTAGACTAAATTTGGGATTCTAGGGCTTTTGAGTTAAACCCTAATTGGATTTAATTAAATAAATATGATAAACCAAATAAATATAAAACTTTCAACGAAAGTTTATTCTGAGATAAAAAAAAATATTTCAGAATTTTTAAACTCAAAATTTTTATATTCTAGTATTTTAAATTGATTTACTATTAATAATAATGAAATAATTAGGAAATAAATACAAATAAAGTGCAAAAAGATTATTTTTATTTTTGAACAGTATTTTATATGTATTATAAATGGGAAATAATTTTATAAATTATTTTTCATATTATTTTCTATTAAAACAGAATTAAATTGAATTTAATCAATTAAATATAATTAAATTATAAAAACAGGTAAAAATAATATTCTTACAAAAAAATAACATTAACAAAAGCTTTTATTTGGTTAGAAATGTCTCCACAAAAATTTTGGAATTAAAATGATTAAAAATGATTTTTTATGAATTAATTACAATTTAAACAAAATAAATACATTAAAAATAATTAATAAATATTTTTTAGAAAAATAAAATTATAAAAATAAACTTTATAATTTTTTAAAGCTATGATAACTTTTATAAAAATTTTGAACACCGTTTACTATTTTAAATAATTAAATGTATTTATAAGGTATTTGATTTAATTAAGAGGATGTAAAAAAACACAAAACAACAGATTCGGCCCCCCTGGGACTCGAACCAGTGACCTGATGCTTGTGAAGCCACGCCCAGACCAACTGGTTTGGGTGTATGTTTGTTGTATGATTCAGATTCAAATTATATTTATTCAAAACCTGAAATCAACAAAATCCCCAATTTAACTATTATGAACCCTAACCCTAATCGATTCAATTGACCAAGAATTCGAAACAGATAACAACGAAAATCATAGGGGTTTTAATCCATATCAAAAATCAACCAGGACCAAAGAATATAGATTATAAGGTACCGAAAGATGGTGCAAGCCGAGCATGAAGAAAACGTAGATACTCAATCAAATCTGAACTGTGTGATGTTTGAACGTAGAAAAATTAACCCCGGTTAGCGTCAAAGGACAAAACGTGAGAGATTTTGAAACGTAAAGTACATAACCAATCAATTTTAAACGTGAATGACATACTTTGTAATTAGGTATAAACATAAAGGACAAAACTTGTAATTCAGTCAATATATTATAGATCGAAAACCTTGATACAAAGGAAGAACTTGAAAGTGTTACAAAGGAAGATAAAGATAAAAATAAGTAGAGAACAACTGTGTTTTATCGATGCTTATTGTTTTACACTTTTATTGAAATTTATTTTAATTAATTTTTGGAAAACTGAGTAAAATCCTTGGATCTGCCATTACTAGGGATACACTTCAATGAGAGACCTTGGACCTAAAATTGGACTTATTTTGTAATCACTAAAGCCCCCACTAAGGAACAACTTTGCCCAATCTTTTTCGGTTCTCTCTCTTCCACTTATACTAGTCATCATAAGCATATCAAAGAGAAGTTGAGATTCGAATACTTCATTGTCACCTTTGTCAACCTTCACGACCATGTCTATGATCACTAATTTTCCTCCATTTTGCTTGCTTGAAATAGCCTCTTTGCAATTCTTTAATATTTTTATACAATTCTCATCACTCCAATCATGCAAAATCCACTAAATTTCACAAAATTAGATACAAATCAATGTCAGAAGTTTTATGTACAATTTGTCAATCCAAATCATATTATAAATTACACACATATATGTGTATATATATTCATTGATAACATGAGTTAGAGAATGACCAATAAATAATGAACAGATTTTGTAATCACACCAATAAATAGTGAACTCTTCCAAGACACGAAGATACACCATTTTGAGGTGGTATATAGTGTTCGGAAAAATAGTGACAACATGGTTTATATGTATTCAGTTTAAGGTTAAAATAAAAATACTTTTTTTCAGAAAGGATAAAAAGGCAACTAGGTATTTGATTTTGGGTTTAGATAGTTAAGATTAGTTTGGGGGAGCTTATTTAAGAAAACAACAGGAAAGTAGTGATATCATGGTTTATATATACTCACACTGTTTACCTTTTCTCTCTACATATATACAAGACACATGTTAATTTCTCTATATTAAAAGTAACTTTTCTACAACATTAAAAGAAATCATCATAATAATGAGGTTTTTTTATCTATAATATAATATACCAATACAAAATAACTAAATAAAACAGTATGTGTTAACGGGGTGTTTTACTTCACTGTGCTTTCTGCTCATCCATTTTGTTATTGCTCTACAAATTTGTGTTATGAATTTGTTAACTGTTCTTAGCCTGCACATGTTTTAACCCTACCCATTGTCTTATTAGTATGTTTTTCATTGTGTTTTAAGTCTGCTATCAATTGTGTTTTAGTGTGTTGTATTTTTTAATGTGTTATCCATTGTGTGTTTTTTAGTCTGATGTGTTTTTAAAAGTGATGTTCGTTGTTTTTTAGTCTGATGTGTTTTTAACATACTTTCCATTGTGTTTTTACTGTTTGTTGTTTTTAGTCTGTTGTGTTTTAGTTCGTTGTGTTTTATCATGTACTGTTCATTGTGTTTTATTCTGCTTTATTTTTAGGTGTTGTTTGTTTTTTCTACAACAAAATGTCTACAGTCTGCGGACCACATCTGCAGACATCTGCAGGAGAAGAGGTGGACCAAATGTTTGCAGTCTACAAGAAGAAGTCTGTTTGTTAACGTCTGCAGACTGCTGAAATAAACTGAAATTTAAATAAATTGATTTTTTATAGTAGTCTGGTGGTGGACCGTGGGGGTGGTGGACGGTGGTTGTGGTGTATGGTGGTGGTAGACGGTGGTGGTGGTGGTGGTGGACCATGGTGGTGGTGGGTGACGGTGGTGGTGGATCGTCGTGGTGGTGGGTGGTGGCGGTGGTGGTGGACGGTGGTGGTGGTGGATGGTGGTGGGTGAGGAGAAGAGAAGAGGAGAAGACCTTTGAATACCTTAGAATACCTTGGAACAAGTCTGCACCAAGAAGAGGTCAGGAAGACCTTTTTGAGTGAAAGGTCTTCCAAAAAACAAACAATCTGCAGACCCCAAACATCTGCACGCGTCTGCGCGACGCAGACAAAAGAAGTCAGAAGTGCTTCCAAGCAAAAAACAAATAGCCCTTAGTGTATTATCCATTGTATTTTTAGTATGTTGCCAATTGTGTTTTAGTCTAATTGTTTTTAGTGTTGTTTGTTGCATTTTTAGTCTATTGTTCATTATGGTTTAAGTAACTAGGTTTCAACTTTTTTTCAAAAATATAGCAATAACATACTCATATCAATGAAAAACGCTCGATTTTATTATATATATATATATGTAGAGAAAGGGTAAAATGATAACATGGTTGAGTTGAAAGAACTAAGGAACTCACTTTATAACCACACACTTAATTAAATCAACAAGAATGTGTGGTTGTAAATTAAAGGATAATAAAATATTAAATAGAATATTCATTTTTTTTAAAAAGTCAACATTAGTATGATGTACTTTTTACACCAATGTAAAACCATCATAAAAAAATTCATTTTTTTTACGGTAGAGTTACCCATTTCTACATCGGTGAATAAAAAAAAATTAATTCACATTTTACGTCAGTGTTCTCACAGCTTTTCCAACTCAAGCTAATTTTCATTTCTACCTAATCCTATATATGTATAAGTATATATATTTAAAATTAATGTATAAAAAGTTTTGGCATTTTTAAATGATGGGGGAACTGGAATCCGACTTGCATGTGCATGGAACCCATCATATCACCCTCTCATGGCTTCCTACCTTTCTAGGATTTAAATTTGTATTACCCTATATATATGATAAGTTAAAATGAGAATTCATATATTTTGTGAGAATTACAAGAACTTGATGAAAAATCATTCAAACTCATATGAAAAACACTTATCATTATTATTAATTTCCTATATAAAAAAAATAAATTTACACTTTTAAAGTTACATCTATTCGTAAATTAAAAGAAATTATACATGTGTAAACTTACCATCTATACGCATATGTAAAAGAACTATTAAAAGTAATTATGAAAGGATTGACGAATTCATTAGAGAGTAATTTCTTTTTTAGTATTGTATTTTAGTAACAGAAAAATCTATATATATAATAAACGCAAAGAATATGTTATATGGCACTGTGTGAGACTTTCATACCTTTTGATTTCCCTCTACAAGTCTATTTTAATTATATTTTAAATAAATATAATTATTAACTATTATTTTAAAATTTCAAATATGTTAATTAATAATTTTATATTTGTCTTTTTCTTATTTTTCCTCACAATTTTTAAACGTTACGAACTTTTATATACGACATTTTGTTTTTTCAAAAAAAAAAACACCAAATTAACGAGCGTTTTATTATTTTTTCCAATGAGCACCATAGTGCTATACAAAAAACGAAAAGCTAACTTTTTATTGGGTTTTTTTTTTCATGCAAAAAAAAAAAACATAATGCGTTTATATAATTTATTATTCATGTCTAGGCAAGTCACTAATCATGTTATGATAGTATATATGCTTTTGAACTAACTATTACATATAAGAACCCGTTAAGTACATATATATTTACAGATGTAGTCAGTTTGGTAAGAATATATTTTTTTGTATTTTGATTGGTGTTGCTAAGAACATTGATTACAAAGGTTGCTTAGCCAGTTAGATGTAGCCTATGATTCATAAACACTAGGTAAATCTCTAGCTAATAAGTGATAATTAATCACCCCACCATGCACGCCTCCTAAATCAATCATCATCATGACATATCATTTGATACCAATTTAGTTGTTTTTCCCCAAGTTCACATCACAGCCTTAGAATGTCTTGAGGAAGTGACAAAGTTGTACAGAGACTTCACTCGAGCAAGATGTGCATACGTAGAATTAGAAGTAGGTTTTATGAGTTATTGAGTGTTTATCCTTTAAAAATTTTTACTAAAAAACGATATATTCATTTTACGATACACACATTTTATCACTTCATATTATATTGTCTATTCGATAAGCACCCGGGGTATAATCTAGTAAATAGAATAAAAGTAAACGGTAAGTTTTTGTATATAGCTATAAGAATTGAATATAAAAAAAATTGAATTTGATAGTTTTTTTTCATAAATTCTCACGATACTCTCGTAATATATAGATTTAAGACAAGTCTCCACTATATGTATATATCGACCCTCGAATTTTCACTCAGAAATTCCAATTATATAGTATCCGTATAGACTTTTTTGGTATATATGGTTTCGACCCCCGTTTTTAAAAAAACAAATAGTTATATACTTCCGACCCCATGTCCGAATTATCAAGCTTCGCCACTGCTCACAAAGTAAGTCATTTAGAATACAAGTAGAGAGGAAAGGGCTAGGTATTTGCTTGTCGAACCTATGATTGAGACCAAAAGTTTGCGGAGTTTACAAGTAAAGGTCTTATAAAGGCTTAGAAATACTTTGTTGTGTGACACTTCCATGTACATATGCTCATGGGATGTAGATTTTGTAAGGTTTTTATTAGTGTTAGCAAGGCTAGTTTAGGAGTCCAAACTCCAAAGGGGCATAGCCCCAGGTGTAATTCGTGAAAAGTTGCATGAAAAAACGGTGGTATTAGTGGGATCAACTTATGATCAGTTGACACCCTACCGACTACTCGGCGACTAACTGGCACCATGTGTACGTATGACCAACTCAAGGAAAAGAAGCGTTCACGAAACTCTTCAAGGTGGTACTGCAAATCACCATTGGTCATAAAGTTTTACATAGTTGGTCATAATGTTTTAGTAAAATAAACTTTTAAGTTGTTTTGTTTCCAGAGTGCGTGTACTAATGGAAATCATTAAATAGCAAAAGGGGAATACCTTTAGCAAACCTGCGTTAGCATTTGGAAGAGCTTCAAACATATCTCCACCAACATAAGTCAAGTTCTTACTTCCAACCAAACCATTAACGACATGAGGAAGATCAAAACATATGCAGTTGATGAAGGGAAACGCTTCCGCGATAGCTTTGGCAACTGTACCAGTACCACCTCCGACATCAACAATGGAATCTAACCCTTCAAAAACACCCCCACATTGTCTAAGAACGACACTCATAACAAGCCTCGCGTCATTTGCCATCGCATCATTGAACAAACGATTAAGCCTCGGATCTTGGCTTGCCAAGTCCCATAAACTCCTCCCATGAGTAGTGTAAAAAGGTGTGACATCATCATTGTGGAACCATTCGGTCATATTTTGCCATGGATCCAATAGTATTGGATCCAACATGACTAGTGCAAAGGTCCTAATACTTGAAGGATCTTCCTTTAGAAGCAATTGAGAAGGAGGAGCTAGCGTATAGCCTTCTCCATCCTCCTCATCGTATCCTCTTGTTGAGGATACACTTTGTTTCACAAAGAAACCAGAGTGAACAAGGATGCGCATAAGGCGATAGATAAATTGAGTTCTCTCGGGTTTTAAGGCTAGAGCTTCCACTAATTCGGAAAGCAACATTGGTGAGCCGTGGCGATCGATTATATCTGGTATTTGTAGCTGAATTGCACATTTTAGTGACATGGACTTTATAAAGCTAAAAATGTGGTTCCATGTGTGAGTTTGGGAATGAAGCAGATTTTTAGATAGCTCATCATTTTGCATAGACATATTTTTTCTTACAATCTAGTGTGAGAGACAATTTAACATGTTGAAACCTTACAAACCTCATCAATTTATAGAAAAATGAGAAGAGAGATGACGTAATGAACTTGATTAATGAGGTTAAAATTGATAATTTATTATATTCACAATAATGGGACCGTCATTTAAAAAGGTTATAAACTAGGGCTAGAGCTGATAACATACTATTACCTACATCACTTTTATGGACCCTACGAATCAATTTTAGATCTCAGTATATGAATTTTAAACAGAAAATATATATTTATTCGTTTGTTTAATGAAATAAACTTGCATAAGTTTCATGTCTATGTTTCCTAATTTAGAAAAGCAAGTATTGTGGATTGCTACCCACCAAATTGATGGTAAAATAGGTCAAATAAAAGCTATTTCATAATACTAGCAGGAACTCGTGTGTTGTAACGGAGTTGCATGTTGTTTAGCTGTTGCATTTGGTTAATCGCCTCACTATTGTTTTCTGTTTGATTTGAAGCGCCGTCAAAATGGTGAGGAAAGTAAAATGAAGTGACAATCTATTCCGGTTGATTGGAGTACCTAAGTGATAATATATTACGTGCGAGACCCTACGTATGTGTCTGGCATAAAATTCGTATATGCGAGTGAGATATTGTAGTGTGAACCCATGCACTGCAACGGAATCGACAATTTACAACGGTGGGAGTCATCAATGCTCTTTTGGCGAGCCTAATATAACCTGATAAGCCTTAAACTCCTAATATATTTGTGTATTACGAAAGTTGTAAGAACAAAAAACATCAATTATGCAGACATAAAGGCATTCCCTACTTGTTAAACAACCAAAATCATTAACTAATTGTTAATGCAGCCGACAAAAGTTAAACAACTAAAACCATTCCAACAAAAGTTAAGTTATGAACGATCCTCTACTTCTTTGTTATTAAACCTTTTTTTATCATATCAAGCATCAATTCCCTTATGATTCTTTGTGCATCATCCTTTAAATTTTAAAGCCCTTTTAACAACTCTCATGAATAGCAAAGCTTCATCTAACACTTGAATTTCTGGAAGATAATCCCTTTCTATTCTAACCTATCAGTAGAAACAACGTAGTACCAACTTCTAAAATTTTGCAGACATGAAAATGGTTATATGGGAATCTTAAATCTTCTCACAACTTTTGTTTGTAGTTGTACTATGGGTTGGAAAAAATGTGGTTGTGATTTTGTTGCTAGACTTAGGTCCGTAGGAACGTGGTAAGAAACAGAGAGGGTCGAAGGACACAAGTTTGAGTCGTGGGGTTTTAGGTCTTTTAAACAGATGTGCTCCGATCGGTTTCAATTTAATAGTTTTGATGATGATTAAATCACATAAAATGAGTTGAATTGAGTGGTTAGTTACAAGCTAACAATCAGCAGACCATTTCTTCTTTCCACGTCGGTTCCCCTTTTCTATGACGATGTGCAGATATATGGGGAAAAGATCAATGACATGTTTCTTTTCTTGTCTTATTCACATATTATATTTCTATTATTATTATTATTATTATTATTATTATTATTATTATTATTATTATTATTATTATTATTATTATTATTTTTATTATGAGAAAAGTGAATATGTGGCTGTTTCACATCTAAGCTTAGGTGTGAAACCATCAAAACTACGTAGTTTTGATGGAAATTAATTAAATCCCTAAACTATATGTCTTTACTGTGCAAAACAATTATCATCTCCAAAACATACATAAATCAAAAGCCTTTCAGCCATCATCGAAGAAATACATCCAAAATAGTTCATCATCTTCAACAAATTGGAACCCATTAATTTTGCTCGATCATGGAGGTAAATTACTATGTGAAGCGATTGTTTTTATTTGAAGTTTCCACATACAATTATTGTGAAGCGATTGTTTTTATTTGAAGTTTCCACATACAATTATTTTCCAACTATTTCATAGTTTAATTTATTTAAAATATGAAGTTTTGACTTCTAATCATGGAGGTGAATTATTATGTAAAGCAATTGTTATTATTTTCTACATACATAGTTTGATTTATTTAAAATATGAAGTTTTGACTTTTGTTCATATAGGAAACGCATAACACAACGGATTTCGAATCACATCTGACTAAAGATATTGATGAGAAAGGGTATTTGGCTATCACTAATGGTCCAGACGTTGAAACAGAGAAAATAAATGATGTAGATATAGATTGTGGGTTTGAAAAAGAAGAAGTAAATGATATGATGGGAATGGTTTTTGATTCTCCAGATAATGCATATGATTTCTACAACCGCTATGCGTTTTTACATGGATTCGGAATACGTATTTCTTCGGCTTTCAAAAATAAGACGACAAATGAGCCTTATCGAAGGATATATGTATGCAACAAGCAAGGTTTTAAAGACATGAATAGTTCTAACGGAGATATTAAGAAATGTCGCAGGGATTTAAGGACCGGGTGTGAAGCATTTATTCGGATTTCAAAACGTAAAGATGGGAAATGGTTCGTAGATAGATTTAATGATTCACATAATCATGAACTAATTGTTACTCCTACCAAAGTAATGAAACACCGGTCTCATGGGAAGTTTCACCGATCAATGGCATGCAAAGCTCTAGTATCGGAACTTGGTCAATCCGGGTTGAAACCTTGTCAAATCAAGAAGGTCGTAAATACCATGAAAAATTCAAATGAAAATGATGTTTCGTCAAAGCAATGTGCAGATATCTTAGCAGATCAGCGTAAACAATATAAAGGTAAAGAGTTTTACGGGCTTATTAAACATTTCCAAGATAAACTAATAGAAGACCGTAACCTTTATTTTGTTGTGGATTTATTTGATGACGGATCTCCAAAAAATATTTTCTGGGCTAACGGGAGATCAAGAGATTCGTATATAAAATTTGGGGACGTTGTTGTGTTTGATGTCACATATATGACCAACAAATTTATGATGCCATTTGCTCCATTTGTTGGGGTGAATCATCATGGACAATCCATACTTTTTGGTGGTGCACTGTTAGAAAATGAGAAACAAGATACTTTTGAATGGTTATTCCAAAATTTCTTAAAATGCATGTTTGATAAAGATCCATCAGCAATAATTACTGACCAAGATAAAGCTATTTGCAATGCAATTAAAAAGGTTTTTCCCAAAACTCGACATCGGTATTGTTCATGGCATATTAAGAAGCATGAGACTGAACATCTTCGACCTCTTAAAGCCCGTTGTAGTGACTTTCAAGAATTGCACAAACAATGGGTAAAAAGTAATACAGTTGAGGAATTTGAAACTCGATGGGAATCATTATGTGAAAAATATCATTTTGAAAGTGGCAGTTGGATAACAGAGATGTATAACCAACGTATGTATTGGGCGAAAGCCTTCTTGAAAGATTGTTTTTTTGCTGGCATGACATCAAGCGGACGAAGTGAGAGTATTCATTCATTTTTTGATGGATATGTGAACTCAAAGACCATGTTGAATGAGTTCGTAAGCCAATATGATAATGTTGTTGAGGCTCGAAAGGCTGCCGAAGAAGATGAAGACTTTAAGACCATGAACTCCAAGCCAGTTCTTTCTTCTATTAATTTGATAGAGGCGAAAGCAAGTTCACGTTACACTAGAAAGCTCTTTGATGTATTCAAAAAAGAATGGACCGAAGCTACCTTGAACTTAACTCATGAGAAAATAAGCAAGAATTCAGAAGAAATCAAATATAAGGTTAGACAATCAGATGTTGATAAAAATGTGACACCCGGCATGTTCGGCTTAAACATATTGGTAACATCTAAGTCTACCTTAGCGAGAAACGTTTATAAACAAACTTAACTGGGTTAGTTGAGTCGGGTCAAGTTAGGATTGTCCAGGGTACAATGATCTGGAGGATCATTGGGAGTCGTTTTGGTAATACACTAGTACCGGGTTCCGTTGTTGGTGACATTACATGAACTAATTAAGTATATGTGTAGATTATGGGTCGTGTGGTGGATTATATATATAGATGTGTTTAAATGATGTGTAAATGATTATCTGTGCTTAAATATGTTAAATATAGACTGAGGATGCATGCTTATGTGTTAAGATGTGTTAGAATGCGTTAAACACGACAAACTGGAAAACTAGTTAAAAAGGGGGTTCTGGTTCGACCACTTCGAGTGGTCGAAGGAGAAGAAAAGTGTCTGGTTCGACCCATGCAAGCGGGCGAACCAGGGAAGTGGAATTTGAGGAATTCCCTTCGACCAAACAGGGCTCATTCGACCCTGTGAAAGGGGCGAAGGAGACCACATTCGACCAATGAATGGGTGCGAAGGAAGATTAGTATAAATACCAACCTTTGTCATTTTTCATCATTTCACAAACCCTAACCGTCCCAAAACGCTCTCAAACGATCTTAAACACTAAGGAAGGAGTTTTTGCTCTTCTTTTTCATAATCTAACCCATCTACAACATCTAAACAAGAATCCAAGGTGTGTTCATAATCCTAAACCTTTTTAAAAGCATTTTAATTCGTTTTCATCTAACCCTAATTGTCCGGATCTGTTCTAAGGGTACTTTCATGATTAAAAACCTTTTAAACATCTTTCTAAATCAAAACATGATCATTTAACATAGGTTTTCATGATGAATAACATATGTAAATTGTGTATTATGTGGTGTTATGTGTTGTTCAATGATTTGCTGCTATATCTATGATAGAAACATGATATAGGATTGTTGTTAATGATTGGAATATTGTTGTCTAGGGTTAGGATTGGATATATTGATATTTGGGGGTTTTATTGGATTAATACTTGATGTATGAATATTATGATCAATAGAATGAATAAGAAAGATCGGATAATCGACAAACTGAGTATTTTAAGCTAAGCATGAATCGATTTCAAAAGTTTCCAAATTGGGTAAATAATTCATGCATGAAAGTGATGTTTCCATAATCTTTACCATTTTGGGAAAGGGCTAAAACGGACGTATTATCGGGGGAAATCGGTGGGGTTTTGTAGGGATAAGTTATCCATGCTTGACTGCTGTGTTTGATGATGTTTCGGGTCGTTTTGAATGTGTTTGAAGCGTTTTTAGGAAAAATTATACAACAGGGGCGAACCTGGCCTCCTTCGACCAGTCGATGGTGCGAAGGAGGGATCCAGGGTCGAACCTGGGTTTATATTGGACGAATGAGATAAAACGGGCGAAGGAAGCATCAAACGGTCGAACGAGATGTAAAACGGGCGAAGGAGACAAAAAGGTGCGAAGGAGACTTAAAACTGACTGGTTCGACCGTTCTGATGCAGAAATGAGATTTTTGATACAAACTAAGTGTTTTATGCTTGAACCTTGTGTGTAATCTATGTGTACTTGATTAGTTAGGGTAATGGGTCACCAACGGGATGTCGGGACGGTCTAGTGTGTCGGTTAAACATTTAAACACGCTTTAAAACATACTTGGTTACGATCTGGACAATCGGGGACTAGATAACCTTATGGTTATTAGTCAGAACACTTATGTGAACATTTTGATAGATCTCCGGTAGAGGGATTATCAAGGGCTAAACCTCTTTACTTGTATTTGAAGAACGCTACTTAAGGTGAGTTCACGGCCCCACTTTTACTGCTTTAACTTTTGGGGGAGAAAACATGCGCTAAACTATTTTGGTAACATATGTCATACTATGGTTTTAACTTTATATTGCTATACGATCTTTTGGAAAGTCCTGGGGGAAACCATGAATGTGCGGGGATGCACAACGGGGGAAATGTGGATAGATCTATTGGGCGTGACCTGCCCCACTCGTCGGCTTGGAGGGCCGGGCGGGTGCATATTGTCTCGAACAGGTACATTGGTATCATGCTGAACATACAGGCTGCTTAAACATGCTGAACATTGCTAAACATGTCTAGTAATGGTTTCCAATCGTAGTAGTAATGAAACATACGCCTAGCTAGCGTACTTGGTAACATTGATATAGTATGGACATGGTAACATTTTGGTAACATTTTGAACAAACCTGTGAACTCACCAGCATTATATGTTGACATCTTTTTGGCATGTTTTTCTCAGGTCGCTAAGGTAGCAACGAACGGAACTAGGCGCACGGGTCTGCATTGGCGTCTAGGCTTAGTGCATGTTTTGTAATAAAAGTATTTTGAACAATTTTTGAGATGATAGCATAGTTGATTAAATGCTACTGAAACGCTTCCGCTTATTAAATTAATGGTTATGTCTGTTTACGTTTTTCATATAGAGTTGTTTATTGTGATCGTTGACTTGGATCCTGGTTTGTCATGCGCCTCGCGGTAAAACCCCGCAAGTGGTAATTTGAGGGTGTGACAGATTGGTATCAGAGCCAATGGTTATAGTGAACTAGGACTGCATGTAGAGTCTGGTCTATAGCCGAGTCGCACACACTAGACGGTCACATACTTTGGGTCTATTAATGGGATGTGTACTAACGTTGTCGGGGTGTCCTTACATCATCATCATGCTTCTCCATTACATCATCCGTTTTTATTTGGGTTCTTACCTACTCTTGTCTTCTTCTTCTGGATTGAAGGAGTAGGGGTTGATTTGTTAATTCTAGCACACACATGCCTTCTCACACTTGCACCTATTGCCACATAGGCGACAATGTTCGGTGACTGGGGTCTAGATTAGGGGTACATCTGGAGGACCATATAGAGCAGTTTATCATTTCGGGTGCACACGAAATAATAAACTGGAATGCATGAAAAGCCCGATGGACTTCGAGTTTGGATGTATAGTCCTGAATTTGTCCCTAGGTTAACTCTTGTAAATTTCTAGTGGTTGACACTGGAAGTGAATCTGAATCTCCCGATTTCTTGATTTGTTAGATCATGTCTGGTGCTCGCGGAGGTGGACGTCGTGGTGGCGGCGGTGGCCATGCTGGCGGCGGTGGTCGTGCCGGAGGCGGTGGTCGTGGGAACATCAACATGACCCACGCTGAACTGAACAACTTGCTCCAGCAGCAAGTGAACATGGCTATGGCTAATTTCCAGGCTGGAATTAATGCCATGGGTGGTGAGTTAATTTCTGTCGACCTTGCCTCATTTTTGGGTTTCGTGTCCTTTCGTCTGTGTTTTATTCGTGTACCGTGTTTCAGGTGCTGGTGCCAATCCACCCCCACCTCAATGCTCTTATAAGAAGTTTAGGGACTGTCAGCCCCATAACTTCGCTGGAACTGAGGGAGCGGTGGGACTGCTCCGATGGCTGGAGAAGGTGGAATCTGTGTTTGTTATGTGTAACTGTCCTGCTGGGGACCGAGTGAAGTATGCTACCGCGACATTTGAGGGGCCTGCATTGTCGTGGTGGAATGCTACTACTCAGAACGTGGGATTGGAAGAGGCTATTGCTATGCCTTGGGCGGAGTTTGTACAGCTTTTGAGAGGTGAGTACTGTCCGAGAGAGGAGATACAGAAGTTGGAGCATGAGGTCTGGAGTTACAAGATGGTTGGGTCGGAGATTGAGGAATATACTGTGAGGAGGAACGAGCTGGCGGTGTTGTGTCCTGACTTACACACACCCGAGTACAGAAGGATCGAGCACTATGTGTCTGGATTAGTGCCCGAGATTGCTGGGTTGGTGGCTGCTGGGAATCTTCCCACTATTGCTGAAGTTGTCCGATCAGCTCATCGGATGACTAACCTGAAGGTGGCGGAAGGCGTTTTGCCACCCAAGGGTGCTACTGTGAAGGCTGTTGAGGGGAACAAGAGGAAGTGGGAGAGTGTGGGGAAGAGTGTGGTGCCAGCTCAGCCAGCGAAGAAGTTTGATACATCTGGGTCTTCTTCTGGGCAGAAGACGAGTGGGTATGTTGGGAAGCATCCCAAGTGCAACAAGTGTGGTTTTCATCATTCTGGGAGTTGTGATAGAGCTTGTTGTCATCGGTGCCATCAGTTGGGGCACCATGCTAAGGATTGCAAGGTGGCACTCACCCCAACTCAGACTCCTGCGGCTACTCCTGCTCCTGCTGCTCAGGGGAGGCAGGGGTGTTATAACTGTGGTGACACGGGACATTTCAAGCGTGATTGTCCCAAACTGAAGCAGGGCGATAATGGGAGGGGCGGGAACGGTAACGGGAACAATGGCGGCGGAGGCAAGACTGCACGTGCTTTCGTCATTGGGTCTGCAGAGGCTAGGCAGGATCCAGACACAGTTACGGGTACGTTCCTTCTTAATGATCGCTATGTTTTTGTCTTGTTTGATTCTGGTGCCGATAAGAGTTTCGTATCTTTGGATATTAGTCGATTGCTAGATATAGTACCCACACCTTTAGAGGCTAAGTACTTAATAGAATTGGCTGATGGTAAGAAAATCGAAGCGACACACACCCTTAGGGAATGTCGCTTGGAACTGTTGGGTTTGTCTTTCCCATTGACCTTATGCCGGTACCTCTGGGTAGTTTTGATGTCGTGGTTGGCATGGATTGGTTATCGTCGTATCGCGCGGAGATCGTTTGCTTTGACAAGGTTATTCGGATCCCTCTCCCTGATGGAGAGATTCTTTCGGTTCGTGGCGAGAAAAGCGGTGCTCCGCTGAGTATCATTTCTAGCATGAAAGCCCGTAAGTATCTTCGGAAGGGCTGTTCGGCCATTCTGGCACTTGTTAACGTTTCTACTGACGATGAGAAGAAGATCGAGGATATTCCGGTGGTTCGTGACTTTTCTGATGTGTTTCCTGATGATTTACCTGGTCTTCCTCCCCATCGTCAGGTTGAGTTTGGTATTGATCTCACTCCGGGCGCAGCTCCTATTGCCCGAGCTCCATATCGTCTTGCACCTCCCGAGATGCAAGAGTTGTCCAGCCAGTTACAGGAACTTTTGGAAAAGGGTTTCATTCGACCGAGTTCTTCCCCGTGGGGAGGTCCTATTTTGTTTGTGAAGAAGAAGGACGGAAGTCTTCGTATGTGTATTGATTATCGCGAACTGAACAAAGTGACCATCAAGAATCGTTATCCTCTTCCTCGCATTGATGATCTCTTTGACCAGCTTCAGGGCTCTAGCTACTATTCGAAGATTGATTTGCGGTCCGGTTATCACCAGTTGCGCGTCAGGGAAGCTGACATTCAGAAGACTGCTTTTCGCACTCGTTATGGCCATTTTGAGTTCTTGGTCATGCCTTTTGGTCTCACTAACGCACCGGCGGTGTTCATGGATTTGATGAACCGCGTCTGTAAACCTTACCTTGATAAGTTCGTCATCGTGTTCATTGACGATATTCTAATTTACTCCAAAAACAAGGCGGATCATGAAGAGCATCTGCGGTTGGTATTGGAACTTTTGAGACGGGAGCAGTTGTATGCTAAGTTCTCGAAGTGTGATTTTTGGTTACGTGAAGTTCAATTCCTAGGACATGTGGTGAATGAACTGGGAATTCATGTCGATCCGGCTAAGATCGAAGCTATTAAAGACTGGGAAGCACCAAAGACGCCATCTGAGGTGCGGCAATTCCTAGGTCTTGCGGGTTATAATCGTCGTTTCATTGAGGGATTTTCGAAGATCGCTCAACCCCTCACTGCTCTTACCCAGAAGGACCGAAAGTTCAACTGGGATGAACCACAAGAATCAGCATTTCAGATGCTGAAGCTTAAACTTTGTTCTGCACCTATCTTATCCTTGCCGGAAGGCACTGATGATTTCGTTGTGTACTGTGATGCTTCTATTCGTGGTCTCGGTTGCGTGTTGATGCAGCGCGGGAAGGTTATTGCTTATGCTTCTCGCCAACTCAAAGTTCATGAGAAGAACTACACTACTCATGACTTGGAACTGGGTGCGGTGGTCTTTGCGTTGAAAATCTGGAGACATTACTTGTACGGTACCAAGTGCGAAGTATATACCGATCACAAGAGTCTTCAGCATATTTTTGACCAGAAGGTGTTGAACATGCGGCAGCGTCGCTGGGTTGAACTCCTAAAAGATTATGACAGTGCCATCAAATACCATCCTGGCAAGGCGAACGTTGTGGCGGACGCCTTGAGCAGGAAGGAGTCTGCGAACCCTCGCCGTGTTCGAGCCTTACAGCTCACCATTCATTCGTCGTTGCCTGACCGAATCCGTTCTGCACAGTTGGAAGCCTTGAAGGAGGAAAACCTTAAGGCTAAAACGATGCACAGTGCTGACAAGCATCTTGAGCTCAGGACTGATGGCTTACACTATTTTGCGGGGCGTGTTTGGGTCCCATTATTCGGGGGATTGCGCGAGCTTGTTCTGGATGAAGCTCACAAATCCCGGTATTCTATTCACCCTGGCTCCGATAAGATGTATCAGGATTTGAAGATACTTTATTGGTGGCCGAACATGAAGGCTGATATAGCTTCTTACGTCAGCAAATGTTTGACTTGTGCTAAAGTCAAGGTGGAGTATCAGAGGTCGTCTGGTCTCCTGCAACAACCAGAGGTTCCAGAATGGAAGTGGGAACGAATCACGATGGATTTTGTCACCAAACTGCCAAGGTCACCTAGTGGTTATGATATGATTTGGGTGATTGTTGACCGGCTGACAAAATCGGCACGTTTTATACCTATTAAGGAAACCGATGGACTCGAGCGGTTGGCTCGACTTTACCTTAAGGAGGTGATTGCTCGGCACGGAGTGCCTGTTTCTATTATCTCTGATCGTGATTCTCGTTTCGCTTCGCGTTTCTGGAAGGCTCTGCACAAGGCTTTGGGTACTCAGTTGGATATGAGTACGGCTTATCATCCGCAAACTGATGGACAGAGTGAGCGGACGATTCAAACCTTGGAAGACATGCTTCGGGCATGTGTTATCGATTTTGGCAAAAGTTGGGAGATCCACCTGCCGTTAGTGGAGTTCTCCTACAACAACAGCTATCACTCTAGCATCAAGGCAGCTCCGTTCGAGGCTCTTTACGGACGGAAATGCCGATCACCACTTTGTTGGGCCGAGGTGGGCGAGAGCCAGCTCACTGGTCCGGAACTCGTGTACGAAACTTCGGAGAAAATCGTACAGATCCGTCAACGTTTGGCTGCTGCACAGGATCGTCAGAAGAGCTATGCCGATCGCCGTCGAAAACCTTTAGATTTCCAGGTTGGGGACAAAGTACTTCTGAAAGTTTCACCATGGAAGGGCGTCATACGCTTTGGAAAGCGTGGCAAGCTTAACCCTCGTTATGTCGGACCATTCGCAATCCTGGATCGGATTGGACCGGTGGCATACAGACTTGACTTACCGGCGGAGCTCGGTAGTGTACACAACGTCTTCCATGTGTCTAACTTGAAGAAGTGTTTGGCTGATGAATCTCTCATTGTACCACTGGAAGAGATCAAGGTTGATGATCGTCTTCGCATTGTGGAGGAACCTGTCGAGATTCTCGACTACAAGATTCGTAGCCTTCGACGTTGTAAAATCCGCATCGTTAAAGTCCGTTGGAACTCGAACCGTGGACCGGACTACAAGATTCTAAGCTTAGGTGTGAAACCATCAAAACTACGTAGTTTTGATGGAAATTAATTAAATCCCTAAACTATATGTCTTTACTGTGCAAAACAATTATCATCTCCAAAACATACATAAATCAAAAGCCTTTCAGCCATCATCGAAGAAATACATCCAAAATAGTTCATCGTCTTCAACAAATTGGAACCCATTAATTTTGCTCGATCATAGAGGTAAATTACTATGTGAAGCGATTGTTTTTATTTGAAGTTTCCACATACAATTATTGTGAAGCGATTGTTTTTATTTGAAGTTTCCACATACAATTATTTTCCAACTATTTCATAGTTTAATTTATTTAAAATATGAAGTTTTGACTTCTAATCATGGAGGTGAATTATTATGTAAAGCAATTGTTATTATTTTCTACATACATAGTTTGATTTATTTAAAATATGAAGTTTTGACTTTTGTTCATATAGGAAACGCATAACACAACGGATTTCGAATCACATCTGACTAAAGATATTGATGAGAAAGGGTATTTGGCTATCACTAATGGTCCAGACGTTGAAACAGAGAAAATAAATGATGTAGATATAGATTGTGGGTTTGAGAAAGAAGAAGTAAATGATATAATGGGAATGGTTTTGATTCTCCAGATAATGCATATGATTTCTACAACCGCTATGCGTTTTTACATGGATTCGGAATACGTATTTCTTCGGCTTTCAAAAATAAGACGACAAATGAGCCTTATCGAAGGATATATGTATGCAACAAGCAAGGTTTTAAAGACATGAATAGTTCTAACGGAGATATTAAGAAACGTCGCAGGGATTTAAGGACCGGGTGTGAAGCATTTATTCGGATTTCAAAACGTAAAGATGGGAAATTGTTCGTAGATAGATTTAATGATTCACATAATCATGAACTAATTGTTACTCCTACCAAAGTAATGAAACACCGGTCTCATGGGAAGTTTCACCGATCAATGGCATGCAAAGCTCTAGTATCGGAACTTGGTCAATCGGGTTGAAACCTTGTCAAATCAAGAAGGTCGTAAATACCATGAAAAATTCAAATGAAAATGATGTTTCGTCAAAGAAATGTGCAGATATCTTAGCAGATCAGCGTAAACAATATAAAGGTAAAGAGTTTTACGGGCTTATTAAACATTTCCAAGATAAACTAATAGAAGACCGTAACCTTTTATTTTGTTGTGGATTTATTTGATGACGGATCTCCAAAAAATATTTTCTGGGCTGACGGGAGATCAAGAGATTCGTATATAAAATTTGGGGACGTTGTTGTGTTTGATGTCACATATATGACCAACAAATTTATGATGCCATTTGCTCCATTTGTTGGGGTGAATCATCATGGACAATCCATACTTTTTGGTGGTGCACTGTTAGAAAATGAGAAACAAGATACTTTTGAATGGTTATTCCAAATTTCTTAAAATGCATGTTTGATAAAGATCCATCAGCAATAATTACTGACCAAGATAAAGCTATTTGCAATGCAATTAAAAAAGTTTTTCCCAAAACTCGACATCGGTATTGTTCATGGCATATTAAGAAGCATGAGACTGAACATCTTCGACCTCTTAAAGCCCGTTGTAGTGACTTTCAAGAATTGCACAAACAATGGGTAAAAAGTAATACAGTTGAGGAATTTGAAACTCGATGGGAATCATTATGTGAAAAATATCATTTTGAAAGTGGCAGTTGGATAACAGAGATGTATAACCAACGTATGTATTGGGCGAAAGCCTTCTTGAAAGATTGTTTTTTTGCTGGCATGACATCAAGCGGACGAAGTGAGAGTATTCATTCATTTTTTGATGGATATGTGAACTCAAAGACCATGTTGAATGAGTTCGTAAGCCAATATGATAAAGTTGTTGAGGCTCGAAAGGCTGCCGAAGAAGATGAAGACTTTAAGACCATGAACTCCAAGCCAGTTCTTTCTTCTATTAATTTGATAGAGGCGAAAGCAAGTTCACGTTACACTAGAAAGCTCTTTGATGTATTCAAAAAAGAATTGACCGAAGCTACCTTGAACTTAACTCATGAGAAAATAAGCAAGAATTCAGAAGAAATCAAATATAAGGTTGGACAATCAGATGTGGATAAAAATATATTGGAGAAATGTTAACTTCCGTCTATCGGATAAGATAGATGTCAAATGTTCATGTGCAAAGTTTGAAACATACGGTATGTTATGCAAACATATCTTATATATCTTGAAGAAGAGGCATGTTTGAAACCCTTCCTGATCATTATATTTTACCTCGGTGGACACTAGATGCTAGGTATAAGTCAGATAACTACGCTATTGGGCTCGAAGACATAAATAGCGCAAATGAAGTCAGTGCATTAACTTTATGGTGTGTTCAATCGAATTTTAGAAAAGTGGTTGAACAAGCAAGAGAGTCCCCGTCTGAGATAAAGAAACTAAATACAATCTTGTTTAAGTTTTTAGAAGAGCAAAGTATTCGAACAAAGCCGAAACAGTTTGAGACTAATCCACAAGATTCTAACGTGGGAAGTTCACAAGTAAACATGATGCCTCAGATTTCTATTCGGGATCCGGTAGTTAATACTAATACTAAAGGTCGTCCTAAAAGTGCAAGTAGAATCAAGTCTTCCCTAGAAGCGCCAAAAAAGAGAAGTTGTTCTTACTGCCATGGAGTGGGTCATTACATTACTGGATGTCAGAAAAAGAAGGTAAGATTTATATTTGTTAACAATTAATAGCTATGAGTATAATACCTTTTTAACGGCTGGAAATTGTTAGCATAATACTAATACTTCGTTTTCAGGCAGATGAGGCATCACAAGAAAGAGAAGGATGATATGTGAATCGACTTGAAGAACTGGCAGTTTCGTAGAGTTGTTACGGTTTCACTTGTTTGAGTAGTGTAGGTCTTAGTTAAAGGTTAGTTGGTAATAATATTGTGGAGTTTCTCCAATGTATCCTAACAGTAGAGCTCTTCTTATTTAGTGTTTTGAATTTGAAAATCTATTGGTTTAGAAGTAATAATGAAACTGAAACTTGCTGCTGTCTTTGAACAATTTTGGGTTATTATATCCTATGGAATGCTGGTGTAACTACCAATGAGTAGAGATTTTGATAAATATTAATGTGCTACTGTTGAGATACTTCGTGAGATGAAATATGCTCGTCAAACGGGTCAACAAAGCGAATATAATTGAAACGGTGTAAATACAAAGGATAAGTATGAAATGGTTCAAAATATAAGAATTAATATGAAACGGGTCAACCGGGTTAATATAACAAATAGATATGAAACGGGTCAAGATAAATTTACTGATATGAACGAGTATACTAAAAAACGAGTCAAATTCATTCATTTAAAATGAAACATGTCAAAAGATTACAGTAAGTATACCAACACGAGTCACTAATAACAATTACGAAGAGTACACATACACGAATTACAATTACTAATGACAATTACATGAAAAATCAGCAGCTCTGCAATTTGTTTGTCTTCAGGTCTGCTGTCCAACGACGGACAGCCCTGCAACAGTTTGTCTTCGCTTGGGTCTATAGTGTCTTCTTTATCTACTTGTTGAACCGTATCAGACTTCACCAATGGTTTCACGTCATCTCTAGACAGCTCTAAGTTTTCTTCTTGATCATTATGTACAACCGTATCAGACTTCACCAATGGTTGGTGAAATCGTATATGACGGTTTATGTTTAACACAAATAACATCTTGACCTCCAACACCCATCCCTACTATGATGTGGGTCCTGTAAGTCTGAATAAACCTGCCATACATAAATATATATTAACTAACAAGCAAGCATCAATTTTATAGTAACCCTATTAGCAGTGGCGATTTCGACCCGTTTCTTATAATGGGTTGGTTTGGGGTGATATTAATACATATGACTTGCTAAATCATTTTATTCATGAAAAGGGAATAAAACGGTCCAATCTATGTCTCTACTTGTTAACGGTCAATACCAAATCAAGTTCTAGCTTTAGATTTATAACAAAGTGATTAGCAAATTAAGCCATTTTACTCAATAGGTATGTTCTTTCTTACTTATCCTTTTTGCATACGCATTCACAATTTTGTCATAAATAGTTCTTGTTGCAGCATATAATGTTCTTAAGGAATTTGCACATAAATGACGATTCATTTGCAATGGAAAACAAAGCCCGATAGATCAAAAAGGCAAATCACTCTAATAACAACTATATGCATTCACCGGTAGGCTTCTTTAAACGCCCCTATAACTCTGGTCATAATAACTAATCATCTGAGTAACATTTCTAATCATTGTAATACGTCAGATATTGCACAGAAAGCAATAAACTACCATGAGCAATTTTAGCCAACAGTTACGAAGAACGAGTGATCATAATCGTCATAAGTCATAAATACCTATAAAAATTTTCAATATTTATTTTACTCGTTTTCAAAACTACAGCAGCAAGCTAGACTAAGATTCGAGGTCGTTTCAGCAACTCAAATAGCAACAAACATAAAATCTAATGTAGGTTCAATATAGCAAACTAGTTTCAAATCATTCAGTACCTCTAAAAATCACTATGTAAAATATGTTCAATAGGCTCAATTAAAAAATATATATAACTTCAAATAAAAACAATCGCTTCACATAGTAATTTACCTCCATGATCGAGCAAAATTAATGGGTTCCAATTTGTTGAAGACGATGAACTATTTTGGATGTATTTCTTCGATGATGGCTGAAAGGCTTTTGATTTATGTATGTTTTGGAGATGATAATTGTTTTGCACAGTAAAGACATATAGTTTAGGGATTTAATTAATTTCCATCAAAACTACGTAGTTTTGATGGTTTCACACCTAAGCTTAGATGTGAAACAGCCACATATTCACTTTTCACTATTATTATTTGTTTATTCGTTTAGATGTGTAAAATATCATATAAATTCTTTTTTTTTGTCTTTTTGTGCATTTAAACAATAGAATAGTTATTTAATTGTTGTATTAAATTTGTCTTGCCAATTTAATAAAATTACAATTTTACCCATATAGATAAATATGAAATAACTAGTATGCCATCCATTATATAGTAAAATAAATAAATAAATAAGTATAGATATAGATATATTGTCAATGTGGCAACGTTCAGGTCAATAATAGAAAGTATTGTAGTTGTTTCGTTTGTTGGAAATAACCCACGTGGCCATACGGATCATGAAGTAAGACATAAGTAGTCGTCAACATTACTTGATGGATGTATTTGTAGATTTTTAATGGGGCAAATATGATTATTAATATTAGAAGTTGATGAGTTACATGAATACTAATAATACTAATGATCATTATCAAAGATCTTTATGTTTAGTACTCAGGATCTTTTATATTGCTAATGAACTCTAAGTCACCACAACAATCTTCCAAAGATATTATCCCATCGCTCACAAAGTATCATGAATTAATGTTTGAAAATTAGTGATTGCAATTGATCAGGGCCGGCCCTACTGTGTTAGCAACCTAGGCTAAGGCCTAGGGCCTCCAAAAACTAGGCATGTAAATGAACCGAACGTTCATGAACTGTTCGGCGGGGAAATTCGTTTATGTTCGTTTATTTAAATAAATGAACGAACACGAACACAATTTTTTGTTCGTTTAATTAAACGAACGAACATGAAGACACGTTTTGTTCGTTCATTTATGTTCATGAACGCTCGTTTATGTTCGTTTAATTGAACTTTACTTTATGTTTATTATTTATTTCCCTTTTGTTAAATAACATTATTCATATTATAATATATATATATATAATATATTTGATATGTTCTAAAAACTTAACCCTAACCCTAACATTCTAAACATATCAGTCTCTCTCCACACTTCACAGCCCCACCTCCCTTCTTCTCCACACTCCATAACCCTACCTTCTTCCACTTCCAGCCGACCACCTCCACAGCCTGTCTCCACTCTCCAGCCTTTAGCCTACACAGCGCCGCAAGTATGACTTACCTTCTCTTATCGTTTTTTCTCTATAGCTTTGTTCATTTGTGTTCGTTTATATCGATCATTTGTGTTCGTTTATGTTCATGAACTGTTCGTTTAGGTTTTTAATGAACGAACATAAACGAACACGATAAATTTCTTAATGAACGAACACGAACACAAAAATGTGTTCGATTATGTGTTTGTGTTCGTGTTCGGTCAAAGTTAAATGAACAAACACGAACACACATGTGTTTGTGTTCGTTCGGTTCATTTACAGGCCTACCAAAAACTAAGGGCCCCGAAAGTGTAAGTTTTTTTTTCGTGTATTGCATTTGTCTTGGCCCAAGTAAAAAACAAACAAGTATTGAATGATTGAATCTCTAAAATTTGCGACTTTCATTTGCTATTGCCAATTGTCATTGATAATTTTTTTTGGTTATCAAGGATGGAAGTCTTACAAGAGGGATTGGATGATATAAAGTTAATCTACTTTCTCAACCAAAGTAGATCTTGAGAAAACCATTAAATCAAGCCCAAAAGAAATCCATAGTAAATTGTAGATCCACAAAATGGGTTCAAAATTTAAATTGGAAAATGCTTTAATTTGCAATATACCTAATGTGAGTTAGTAGATAAAATGAATACGTAATACTTTAATTGATTAATAGTTATCAGAAAGGAGATTGTAATGTTCATCTAGTGTAAGGTGTTTTTTTTTTTTTTTTTTTTTTTTGTGAATTATACAAATTTAAAGGGCCCCCAACTTGTATTTTGCTTAGGGCCTCCAAAAACGTTGGATCGGCTCTGCAATTGATGAATTGATTATAAAGATTCAGGATTACGATTATGAACTTAATGGATGATTTTGTGCCTAAACGTTTCGAACACTTAAAGTCCATTACGTGTAACTTCGTGTGACGTTCTAATTTTATGCACGATTAAATCTGATTTTTTTAAAAATAATATTTTTAACATATAACATTTCTCATGAAATGGGAGTCTTGGGTTCCTTTGAAGGTTAATTTGTTATTGTTAAGGGCAAAGATGGATCAACTTCCCACTATGCTTGCGCTTCTTAGGAGCCGAATTAATGTTCAGGAGGTTTCGTATGAGAGCTTGGAGCACATTTTTACAGCTTGCAGCTTCACCACATGATTTTGGTCGATCATTGGTAGTTGGTGCAAGATTATTCTGATATTTGCTTTTGATTTTAGCGATGTTCTAAAACCTTATGACATGACCACTAGTTCCAAATGGAGGAAAAAGGATATTGAAGGGGATGGTTATGAGAGGTTGTTGGGCTATATATGGAGGGCTCGGAATAATAGGGTTTTTGATGGGGGTACTATTAAGGTTTGCGAAGTGGTGGCAACAATTAAGTCTTTATCCTTTTTGTGGCTTAGGAGTCGTTCAAAGTTTAGGTCACTTCAATGGAAGGATTGGGGTGTTTATCCATTGTACATTATGTAATGGTTTGCCGAGTTTTTTGCAAAAGTAGTGGATTTTTTTAAGTTTTTTGTGTTTGTAGTTTGTGTCAGAAAAGTTTTTGTGAAATTGGTAGTCCTGCAATCTAAGATTGCGGGAGTCGCCTATGTGGAACGATGACTAGGCATGGCATTTGGAGGGTTGTGGCTGAGGTGGAAGTCCCGCAATCTAAGATTGCGGGAGTGGGTTTGGAAATTCAGACTTCACATTAAGCTCCTCTAACACATACTGTGATGCAAATTCAGCCAAATAATTAATTACAATATAAAAAATTATAACATAAAGGTGATAATGATTTTAATTATTAATGATGCATCATTCTACGAACACTTTCTTCAATACGATCACCTCCCTGAAACAACAATATTAGTCATTACAATAAATTCACAAATAGGAAAACAACTATTACTTTTCCTTCTACTTCAGGGAAACTGTAGGATCGAATAACACGAAATCCAACAATCACGGGGTTTATACTAGAGGTGCGGAATCCCTCTAATATGCTTTAATAACAGATACGATAATGAAACTATGACAAACGAGTAATCACAACACACACACGGGTCAAAAGATTATCGATTAATCACTAAAAACAGAGCACGAGTGTTTACAGAGATCAAATCAGACCTTACAGACCTTGGGGGGTGTTTGGAGAGTGTGTGAGACAAGAACTAATGATTAGGGCAATGATTGGGCCTATTTATACCTCCCGGGTACGTACAGCTGCAAATTAGCGATTAGCCTTTTCATGTTAGGCGATTATGGCTAATCGCCTATAACCAAAGCCCAATCGCATGAATAGTGACGCGATTAGGGCCCTAATCGCGTGTTACTATTTGCTACTCGCATGCAGCATCCCAAACACTCCAAAACGCGTACAAACGTCTCCAAACACCCCGAAACACGTCCAAACAACTGATATACTAGCCTAGGGACATCATGTACTAACAGACTCCCCCTTGGACCAGGCTAGTATACGTACAGACTTAATCAAAAGACAACGTTTATATCAATAGCAAACAACTTTACAGACTTGACACTACTAGAAAAATACCCCTATCTTGACGCGCATTGCGCGTCATAAAAGGGTGTTTGTAACACCCCAACCGATGGCGGAATCATCGAGGTGCCACGTAGTGACGATTGTTCAAAAGCTCATGGTACTAAAATGTACATATTTATTGAATAATCAAAATTGTCTTACATGGAAATGGAAATACAAAGTCTTAAATGAAATGTGACTGTTGGAATAACTGAATTAAAATAAAGCACTAAATGTCTCTTGTTAAAGCATTAGATCAAACTGCACCTGAAACATGTACAAAATAGGTTTGGTCAACATATGAAATGTTGGTGAGCATTCCTAGATTTGATATATATAGTAGGTTAAAAGTTATACAATTCAAGTGCAAGCTACAGTGCAAATATGTAAACTATGTATCATACAAATGAGCGAAATCAACCCTGTGACTGTATAATGTACTGTATGAACTGTAGTGTACTTATCCAATAAATGGATAAAAACTTAACAATGGCCACGGATTCTCCGATGAAAAAGGGGGAGAATCAATCTAGGCGGGTTGTCAATCCAAATAGCGCTATCCAATGTTAAGGTCGGCTTGTACCATGTTAATGATTTCACTAAGTACAAATGTAATCCACATGTATTGTCTAAGCATAAAGCACGTTGTAAGCAATGCACATAGTACTAGAATTGTATTTGTAAAAATGTAAACTTGTATTTGAAATTGTAATAGTGTACATGTAACACCCCAAAAATGTATAAAAGCAAAAAGGGGTAGGAATACTCACAGTTCACGTAGTAGTTTGAGATTTAACTGGACAACGAGATATGAATTGAGATTACTCCCAAATGATCAACCTAAAGTATTCGATAATGTGTAAGGGAAATAACTCTAGGATATATGTATTTCTAGGGCTTTGAATTGGGGATAAACGTTTATTTGTTTATTAAACAAATTGTTTATTAATTATGAGAAATTTAATGAATAAATAAACAAAAGTCTTTTTGTAAAAATTTAAGTTGAATATCGTCACAACATAAGGTTTTAAGTATGAAAATAATTTTTATAAAATTATTTTCTTGAAAATAGAATATTTAATCTAATTATTTCACATTGTCAAAATATGACTTTAATATCTAAAAATATTAAAATTAAAGAATTCTTGAATTAAAAATTGTATTTCTGTTCCAAATGAATAGAAATAATTTATGTCGAATTTTGGTACAAAAATATTGAAAAATGAATTTATTATGATTTAATTATGATTAAATCTAACAAAAATTGATTAAAAATATAAAATAAATTATTTTTCTGAATTAAAAATCATTTCAGTAAAGTTTACCATTGTACAAACATAGGATAATTTTTGTGGAAATTAATAAAATTGTTTTGATATTTTAATGGATTTTTATAAATATAATAGTATATAATTGATTTAATTATTATAAATATTAAATAAATGAATTTCAGAAAAACAAAAATTGTAGATAAAACTTTTACCTCAGTTTTGATAAATATATTTTTTTTAGAATTTATAAAAAGGTTTTAATATTTAAAAAAGAATTTACAAAATTTAAGTGTAATTTATATATATATATAATGGTTTGTTAAAAAAAAAGGAAATTAAGTGAAAAAGGGTGTCCAAGCTAGAACTCGAACCCGGGTTGTCTTAGTTATAGGCACCAGTCACAACCACTTGGCCTAGGCCTGTGGTTGTGATTCATCTCAGTTATTTAAAAATAAATACAACGAGCAGAATCAGTTTCTTCCCCAAATCAATATCCCACGAACCCTAGCTTTTCCAATCAAGCAATTCACACATCTTTAACCCGATTAATGTTAGGGTTTTTGATGTGTGAACGCCGGTGATCAAAACCCACATAAAACATTACACTTACAGTGTTGATTCGTGTTCGATTGCTTGGTCAAACTTAAAGTCAAAATATGCGATCGTGGTTGAACAACAGAGTGTTGTGTGAAGAATTAGAGATTAAGAGAGGAGTATTGGCGAGTTGTGAAGGCTCGGAATGTCCAATTTATAGTGATGATGTTTAGATTGCTTAATTGGTAAGTTTGACCAAGCTTTAACGTGAGACGCGTTTTTGATCATAATAGGAAACAATTGAATGGTAATTGATAATCATAGAGCGTGTAGATGCCCGGAAATCACGAGTCCTAGTCAAACCATGGTTAAATTCGCGTTAATAGTGTCAATTTACAGTTCAAAAATGGAAAAAAAGAAAAAAAAAAAAACAATGTCTGTTGCTGCTGCACGCTGAAAGGGAAGGAAAAAAGAGAAAAGACGAAAGTGAGCTTAAATATATTTAAGGTTGGAATGAAATCAAAATGAAGGGTGTGGAGCAGGTGGTTTAAACGCGTATGTGGTGAGTGGTGTGACTCGGGTTCGAAACCCGGCTGGCACACTATGTTGTTTTCTTTTTTTTTTTTAAAACAGTAAAAGGGGAAGGAGGTTGGGCCTTCTGTTGGGCCTCATAATGGGCTCCGAAATAAATAAAAAAAAAGGTTTGGGCTTGTGGTTTGATAATGGGTTTCAAGTAATTTAGGTATGGTTTGGTTTAGAGATGGTAGAAAAAAAATAAATATATATATATATATATATCTAACCTGAATTTTTTTTTATTATTAATATTATTATTATTATTATTATTATAAAAAGTGACGGATGTCACAGCATCCCCTACTTTTAGAAACTTCGTCCCGAAGTTAATAGTAACATAGGGTTATGGATGCTTGGGTAGAAATTAAGGTAGCAGTGGTTTGGAAAATTCGAAAGATTTGGATGAGGGATTTGATAGGTGTGAGTTAAGGATTGGATTAGGTTTGTCTCGAATAATAAAGAGAATAAGAATCTAGTAAATCAATAAATTTCAAGTTTTAGGAATCCTAAGATATATGTACGTGTTGATTGACTATAAATGAACTACCAAGTAAACAGAGTTTGTTCCTGGTCCGACTTCCAGTCTCACTTTCAATGCATCATTAGTGTTTGTATACAGGGTGTACCGCAGCTAACCCACCACACCTTTGATTCTTTGAAAACGTACTGGATGCCTACCAAAAACTCTAATAGAAAATTCATGATTACGTTCCGGACCAGGATTCTTTGATTCTTCACACTACCCTAATGTACCTGTAAATTCATGATTACGTTCCGGACCGGAATCATCAATTTACCTTACATTAGGGTTTTATGTCCTTCTATGATCCCACCGATTGTTGAGCAGGTTCGATAGCCTCCACCAGCCGTGGAGTAGGTTGTAGGGCCTCTCCCGACTGTTTGAAAGGCATAGTGACCTCTACCAATCGTTGAGTATGTTCGATAGCCTCCACCAGTCGTGGAGCAGGTTGTAGGGCCTCTCCCGACTGTTGAAAAAGGCATGATGACTTCTATTAAGTGCAGCAATTATTATTCACATAGATTGCAAATTGATAGCATGTTTATGCAAGCAAGTTTGTAAGTACTACAACCATTAAGTGTAAGTGTTATCATGAATAATTAAATGTTTACGAGTATCATGAATAATTAGATGTTCAATGCGTAGTCAAATTAAGGGAAAAATCTAGTTTCATGTAATAACCAATGATGTTTTCTTAGAAAAGCATCTGTAAGATCAAGTATCAAGTCCAAACGTTTCAAATAAATGTAAGGTAGAGTCTTGTATGATTAAAAATAAACGTAATCAATATAATAAATTTCCAATCTGTGTTAATACACAATAATACGCAAGGAAATTTCTAGATGTTGTATGCTAATGAGTGCGACAAAATTGGGTACAAAATGATAATAGAATCAAGAAAATGAAAACACGAGTATTGGATTCTCGAGTCTTGGGAAGATTCCATCCATGGCTTAACCAGTGGGATTAACGTCATCCTGATCAGTTGTTTCGTTGGTATTGATATTGAAAGCTCGTCCATGTGCCACCAGGTTTACATTGTTCAATTTGGGACATTGAGGTAGCATGTGGTTAGGGTCTCTACAATGATAACATGCCCGACCGTTAGTAATCTGTAGTGGGTTCTGGGCAGCTGTTTGATGATTACCCTGTGTCCCAACCATTACTCGACAAGTAGTGACAAAGTGTCCAAACCTTCCACATCTAGTGCATTGACGACATGGAAGATTTGTAGGGTGATGATACTTGCAAGTGTTGCATTGAGGATGGATTCCCGTGTAGGCTTTCTTGATAGGAGGCTGAGCCACCGGATCAACAACAGCATGGTTCTGATTATCGCCCATTCGTTTCTTAGAGTTCGAAGCAGTAGTGGCGGCCTTTGCTAAAACAGTCTTAGGTTGTTCAACATTGGTGGTTTTCTCAGTAGGTGTCTTGGTGCCCTTCCTAACCAAGTTTCCTTTCCTTACGTGTTTGTCTGTTAATGTGGCTGCAAGTTGGATGGCTTCTTCTACTGTAGTGGCTTTGCCTCCAGTGACAACGTCTTGAATCAGGTCAGGTAATCCCTCAATATATTTTTCGATTGCTCGAGAGACTGGGGTGACCATGTGTGGAACCAGTATGCTAAGTTCGTGATATCGAGTATTATACGCAAGATTCTCACCACTGTTTTGTTTCAGTCCATGGAACTCTTCCTCCAATTTTCTGATTTCGTTCCTCGGGCAGAATTTGGCGATCATGAGTTCCTTAACTTCAGCCCAAGATAAAGATAAAGCAACATCAGCTCCTCGATTGCGTTTTTCGCCATTCCACCAGGTTAACGCTCCCTTTTGAAGGACACTAGTAGCATAGCGAACACGGAGTTCATCAGGGCATTCACTGTTCACAAAAGTACTCTCCATGCTTTCAAACCATTGGAGGAGGCCAGTAGCACCCTCCTCACCAGTGAATCTTGTGGGGTTGCAGGAGTTAAAGTGTTTGAAAGTGCACCGAAATTGAGTCGTACTCCCTGTGTTGGCACTGTTACTATTCTGGGTTATCTCACTGACAAGGTTTGGGATCACTGCAGCAATTTGTTCGGCGACTAAAGATGCGAGGCGACGATCAGAACGTCGTCCAGAAGCACGAACAGGGCGTTGGCTGGCATCACGGAGCATGCGGCGAGCAGACATCTATGAGGTAGTCAATGAATAATCATGAGATTAGGAAATGTGAGTGTATAACTATACAAATGATTATGAAAGTATGAACTTGTAAGCAATGTATGAAAATCATGATATATAGGATATTGTATATGAAAGGAGAGAGTATTATTGTAAAACTTGCATAAATGCTTGGAGTGCCCTTGTCTAGCTGTAAAGCCCAACAAGAACGTTGACTTTTCAAAGGAGTTTGAACCCAATGGTGATCAAAGAAGACATGCTTTAGCCTATAAGTGGACACTCACTCCAGAATCCCCAGGTAAGCATAACAGGTCCGTAAATGGATTTATGCGCTATGCTTGCCTATGCCAGAAAACCCAGTGTACAGGCGTCCACCCTTCCAGATTGCACGTGTCCTTATCACACTTATTAAGGTTCAACAACTTCGAAGGAGTAACAATAAGAGTAGATATTGTATCTAAGAGTGTCTTCATAAAAGGTACTGTTCCCGTTCCATGATGATGTAAACTTTCCACTCTCTGTAGGACTCCATCTCTATGCACCATGATGAAAGATAAGAAGAATAGAGAGAGAAGAAGGAAAAGATAGAAGGAGGAAAGTAGGGAGAAATGAGGAGTAGGGTAATTCAGGAAATATTATGCATGCAAGTTGTAGTTCGGTTATAGTCTAGGCCTTTTTATCTAATAACCTAGTTCCCTATAACCATGGCTCTGATACCAATCTGTAACACCCCAACCGATGGCAGAATCATCGAGGTGCCACGTAGTGACGATTGTTCAAAAGCTCATGGTACTAAAATGTACATATTTATTGAATAATCAAAATTGTCTTACATGGAAATGGAAATACAAAGTCTTAAATGAAATGTGACTGTTGGAATAACTGAATTAAAATAAAGCACTAAATGTCTCTTGTTAAAGCATTAGATCAAACTGCACCTGAAACATGTACAAAATAGGTTTGGTCAACATATGAAATGTTGGTGAGCATTCCTAGATTTGATATATATAGTAGGTTAAAAAGTTATACAATTCAAGTGCAAGCTACAGTGCAAATATGTAAACTATGTATCATACAAATGAGCGAAATCAACCCTGTGACTGTATAATGTACTGTATGAACTGTAGTGTACTTATCCAATAAATGGATAAAAACTTAACAATGGCCACGGATTCTCCGATGAAAAAGGGGGAGAATCAATCTAGGCGGGTTGTCAATCCAAATAGCGCTATCCAATGTTAAGGTCGGCTTGTACCATGTTAATGATTTCACTAAGTACAAATGTAATCCACATGTATTGTCTAAGCATAAAGCACGTTGTAAGCAATGCACATAGTACTAGAATTGTATTTGTAAAAATGTAAACTTGTATTTGAAATTGTAATAGTGTACATGTAACACCCCAAAAATGTATAAAAGCAAAAAGGGGTAGGAATACTCACAGTTCACGTAGTAGTTTGAGATTTAACTGGACAACGAGATATGAATTGAGATTACTCCCAAATGATCAACCTAAACTATTCGATAATGTGTAAGGGAAATAACTCTAGGATATATGTATTTCTAGGGCTTTGAATTGGGGATAAACGTTTATTTGTTTATTAAACAAATTGTTTATTAATTATGAGAAATTTAATGAATAAATAAACAAAAGTCTTTTTGTAAAAATTTAAGTTGAATATCGTCACAACATAAGGTTTTAAGTATGAAAATAATTTTTATAAAATTATTTTCTTGAAAATAGAATATTTAATCTAATTATTTCACATTGTCAAAATATGACTTTAATATCTAAAAATATTAAAATTAAAGAATTCTTGAATTAAAAATTGTATTTCTGTTCCAAATGAATAGAAATAATTTATGTAAAATTTTGGTACAAAAATATTGAAAAATGAATTTATTATGATTTAATTATGATTAAATCTAACAAAAATTGATTAAAAATATAAAATAAATTATTTTTCTGAATTAAAAATCATTTCAGTAAAGTTTACCATTGTACAAAGATAGGATAATTTTTGTGGAAATTAATAAAATTGTTTTGATATTTTAATGGATTTTTATAAATATAATAGTATATAATTGATTTAATTATTATAAATATTAAATAAATGAATTTCAGAAAAACAAAAATTGTAGATAAAACTTTTACCTCAGTTTTGATAAATATATTTTTTTTTAGAATTTATAAAAAGGTTTTAATATTTAAAAAAGAATTTACAAAATTTAAGTGTAATTTATATATATATATAATGGTTTGTTAAAAAAAAAGGAAATTAAGTGAAAAAGGGTGTCCAAGCTAGGACTCGAACCCGGGTTGTCTTAGTTATAGGCACCAGTCACAACCACTTGGCCTAGGCCTGTGGTTGTGATTCATCTCAGTTATTAAAAATAAATACAACGAGCAGAATCAGTTTCTTCCCCAAATCAATATCCCACGAACCCTAGCTTTTCCAATCAAGCAATTCACACATCTTTAACCCGATTAATGTTAGGGTTTTTGATGTGTGAACGCCGGTGATCAAAACCCACATAAAACATTACACTTACAGTGTTGATTCGTGTTCGATTGCTTGGTCAAACTTAAAGTCAAAATATGCGATCGTGGTTGAACAACAGAGTGTTGTGTGAAGAATTAGAGATTAAGAGAGGAGTATTGGCGAGTTGTGAAGGCTCGGGAATGTCCAATTTATAGTGATGATGTTTAGATTGCTTAATTGGTAAGTTTGACCAAGCTTTAACGTGAGACGTGTTTTTGATCATAATAGGAAACAATTGAATGGTAATTGATAATCATAGAGCGTGTAGATGCCCGGAAATCACGAGTCCTAGTCAAACCATGGTTAAATTCGCGTTAATAGTGTCAATTTACAGGTCAAAAATGGAAAAAAAGAAAAAAAAAAAAACAATGTCTGTTGCTGCTGCACGCTGAAAGGGAAGGAAAAAAGAGAAAAGACGAAAGTGAGCTTAAATATATTTAAGGTTGGAATGAAATCAAAATGAAGGGTGTGGAGCAGGTGGTTTAAACGCGTATGTGGTGAGTGGTGTGACTCGGGTTCGAAACCCGGCTGGCACACTATGTTGTTTTCTTTTTTTTTTAAAACAGTAAAAGGGGAATGAGGTTGGGCCTTCTGTTGGGCCTCATAATGGGCTCCGAAATAAATAAAAAAAAAGGTTTGGGCTTGTGGTTTGATAATGGGTTTCAAGTAATTTAGGTATGGTTTGGTTTAGAGATGGTAGAAAAAAAATAAATATATATATATATATCTAACCTGAATTTTTTTTTTATTATTAATATTATTATTATTATTATTATTATTATTATAAAAAGTGACGGATGTCACAGTGTTTATGACACACAACAAAGTGTCAAGGAAGAACATGTCATTAAATTTTTATGACATGCAAGCGCGTGTCATCTTTTAATGACACGCGTTCATGACACGCTTTTTTGACACGCATTTATGACACGCTTTCATGACACTCTTTAATGACATACATTCTTGACACACCTTTGTGACACTCATTTTGCGTGTCATTGTTTTTTTACCTAAAAAAATTCTGCAAAATGACTAATATACTTGGATTTATATTTAAATATATAATTACAAAATCAATAAATTTGATAATAAAACTGCATATATTATATATACCACCAAAAAATCCATTACAATATAAGCATTTATCGAATCCTACCACAAGTATTAATGGTTACAAAAATATTATGTCAATACATTACGTTAGTCTATACCTAAACATACGGATCACTTGAAAATAAAAGTTGTGACATAACTTGACCATTCTTCACGACTGACGTCAATATCTGCATCCGTGTAAACATCTACTCCTCCCCCAACCTGAGACAACAATTAAATTAATAAGATGAAGGTTAATGTTCATGATGGTTTTAGTTTCAAGAAAACAAGGGTGGCTAGAATTTGACTCGACCAACTTACATAACGTTAATTGAAGCAATTACCAAACGTTACACCAACAATATTACAAACACTTGGTGTGCACAACAATTACCAAACAATGAACCAAAAACGAAGCAAATGGCTAAAATCTAATCAAATACACAACAGATAGGAATCATTCAATCGAACTAGACTCAACAACCTTTCCAACAATATAAGATGCGCCCGAAACGGAAAAAACGATTGATTTCATATACTATTTATAGAATGGTCCAAAATCTGGACAAAAGCTAAAAATTCAGCTCAAAACCACTTTGACCCAAATTGAATTCAATTCTTTTAATCCATCCAAAATCTGGACAACATACCTATGATCGATAAGATAGGAAGCATTCAATCGAACACGTCGCATGCTTTGTAACTCAAGTATCTCCATCCCAAGGAGTTTCATCCGGACTGCAACAACCATGTTTCCGAGTTTGTATTTCGAATTCTCCTCCAGAAGAAACCTGTACACTTCCCATTCGCCATTTTCTGTTGAATGTCTTCCAATCTCGGCCTACATGCGCACACACATGCAGTTTCATACTCATTATTCATTATGTTCATTTTCATCTCAATATATACTAATAAAACATTTCTTACCGAAAAGACGCATATCCCAAGAACCTTTAGTGCCAGTGTCGTATCATAGAAAACCATTGGCCGTCCCCTTCCAGATAGCTCAACTGGATTAGCAACCACGAGTTCTGTATCTGGCCCACGATTCGTTATCATAACGCGCAACGGGTGCAACATTTCCAACTTCAAACGAGAGATCAGATCTTCTTGCTTCTCAACGCTCACAATCTTCAACCCATCCTTTTGCCGAATAAACAGATCCAAGTCACGATGCCCCTTGTTAACTGGTGAGAATCTCCCATAAGCTATCTGTTTTAAGGGGATAAATTCTGAAACAAAGAACCAAATAATAAATAAAAACTCTCAGGATAAAAGGGAAACCAAAGCATTATTTTCTAACGCTGTAACACTTAAAACAAAATAGTTCTGTATGAATTTCTTGTGAACAAAGAATATAAACCATATGCTTATAATTATATAAGGTAGTTGACAACTTGACTATGAAATCCAAATAGAATTATAAACTAAAAAAACAAATATAGTTGCAACAAATGCTCATTAGGAGCAGTGCATATAAAAAAACACGATACATCCCACTAATTACCTCATTAACCAAATGCAACAGATGTATAAAATGTTCTATTAACTATTTAACTTCCTGGGCTAGCTATTCAAGTTTACATTCAACCAATTTCTGTGTATAATTAATCCCACATTTATAATAAAAAAATGCTCAACAATTAATTTGAAACTAAATCCTTTAAAAATAAGTAATCAATCTATGTTTGCTATAAACAACTATATTTATGTAGCTAAGAAATGCATCTTAAACTATATTTATGTAGCTACACATATACAAAATTAAACTATAAACAAATGCATTACGCATATAATTATATAAATAAAACAAGAAGGATGTTGTACTAAAAGGAAATGCAAACCTTTAGGCGCCGTTGCTACTCCAATAACCTAACAACTGAAAATTACATTTAAGGATTAATAAAAATAATTATGTGTAAAAGCAAAACAATAAGTTAAAGATCTATCTATATATCACATTCGTAAACCAACAGAGAGAACGGAGCATACCTGCAAATAGATGATGAGAGAGAGAGGAATTAGGGATTTTGGTTGATTGGTGGCTGCACAAATGAGTGAGGAAGATGGGAACGAGAGCTAATTTTATACATAGGGTTTTATGGGAGGGAAATTCAATTTTTGTTAAATTAACATGACACGATGACACACAAAATTCTATACCGTCATGTTTTTTATTTCTTGACACTACATTCTTGACACACAAAAAAGCATGTCATTAATTAACCAAATTTTTTAAAACATGACAATTTTTTTATGACACACGCTTTTGAGTGTCATTATTGACCGCGTGTCATAAAATGTGTGTCAAGAAAAGCCTTTTTTCTAGTAATGTGATAAACATAAACGAATACAACTAAACAAAATAACAAGCAGCATCATCCGTCTTCAACTTTAGCTTGACGTTGTCTTGACCCTTGAGATTCTTGACCAATCGCATCCTGCATGAACTTTGTTGGCATAGCAAAACTGGATCACCCTTTGAAACTTCATGGCTTGATCGGCTTCCGCTGGTAAGTGCATGATCGGATGTTGGTACAACGTCTCCACGTCCTTTTCTGAGCAATTTATCAACCACATAGGATCCCAAATCCTTATCTTTCTGCACGGGTTCGGACTGTTGCTCAAGACAATCACTGCTTCAGTGGTTGCTGCATCATAGTGCCAATAATACAGCTTCGAGGTAAAGTCTTGTTCAACTGGAATAATGAGAATCCTTGAAACGCATTTCGGTGGCTTGATCTTATGCTCCCAGATAGGCTTTAAGATGGAAGGATGAATCTTGTCTGTCTGATACGATCTGGGATACTGAGGCATCAACTCTTTCCATCCCTCTGAGCTCTCTCGCTTCAGCTTTGTGTAAAAACCCTTAAGAGAGGCAGATTTCTCTTCATACAGCGGATAGTTGAGACGAACTAAGTCACGAATGTACCAGAATGGCAGGCTCAGGGTGTCTTTGAAATCCTCAAAGTACAATACACCTTCTTGCCATTTTACCCCGAGCATTCTGGTCTGACTCACATACGCCCAGCTTATCACATTGCCAGACATCTTCGACAGTCTTTTCTTGAAGATGGATGCTCGCTCAACTGGCTTTTTCCTCTCTTCGGCCTTGAACCATTGGGGATACCGCTCTCTGATCTTATCATGTCGTATCTTTACTGCATCAGGAACTTCAGTAGAGTCGGATTTCAACTTTTCTTCAGCCTCACGTATCATCTCTTCGTCAATGTTTGGAATTCCAGCGCCCGAGTCATTTACAACATACTCAGGGGTCGGCACGCTGGTTCCTTCTTCGAGATCCACTTCGTTGCACTCTGGATGCATCTCAGGAGGAACACTTTGACTTGCATTGGAAGATTCTCCAGATGCAAAGCCATATACTTTAGACATGTCCTCCGTTGTCATCTCAGGTGGAATCTCTCCTTCTTCCAGATCGTACTCAGGCATGGCAGGGGGTGGAAGCAAGTTGCCTTCGTCATCATATGCAAAGTAACATTTCAAAGGCTCCACGTCTTCAACAAGAACTATCGCTTTCTTCTTTACTTTATCGCGTAGCTCTTGAATCTTGCTCATCATAGGTGCTGGCTCCCCCTGAGCAGAAGAACCTGCCTTGGGATCATTGCCTCTGCGATCGTGACTTTTCTTTGTTCGTCCCGATGCAGACCCACCAGTTGATCCACCCCCGCCTGTGGCTCCGGGATCACCACCATCACCCTTACCATCATTGTCATCATCGTCATCAGACTCATCATCATCCTCTTCATCATCATCGTCTTCTTCACTATCCTCATCATCATCATCAGCAGCAGTACTAGCTCCAGCTTTCGAACCACCAGTAAGTCTAGGTTGTGTTCCGGTCAACGCATTCAACCTAGTCCTTAGCCTTGTGTTTTGCTTCTTATATTTGGTGATTCGACGCTCGTTGTTCACATTTGCAAGCTGGAGATCACGGTTAGACTGAATCAGCTGCTGATGTGATTCCATGAGCTGCTGTTGTGATTCCATGATCTGCCTGTTCGACTCCAAGATTTGCTGATTAGATAAAGTAAGAGCGTCGACAGTGGTTCTCAGATCAGTGTTAGCAGTGATAGTGTCTCCAATCAATTCCAACATCGCCGTCTCATTTTCTTCTATGTTGGCGTTTTTGCTCTTTATTTCAGCCATTTCCCGTGCTTGTGCAGCCACGATAGCAGTCAGTTCGTTGATTTGGCGCTGGAGTTGTTCGTTGGTTGTTGGAGTCGAAGATGAGGATTGGCTCGAAGGTCTAGCAGCTGTCGATCTAGCTGCTTCTTTCAACATTCGGATTCTGTCACCTATCGGATTAGCGGCCAACTGTGAACCTGTCGCTTCAACGGTAACTGAGACTGGCTCAGTGAAGATTACCGATGAAGGCATTGACATAGTCACACTCGCAGGCATAGCTGCACTGAAAGAGAGTGGGACAGACGATGTTGCCGCTGTTGTTGTTTCTGTTGCTGCTGTTGTTGTATCTGTTGCTGCTGTTGTTGTTGCTGATACAGAAGAGGAAGCAGGAAGGCCAAAAGTGTCTGGGAGTTTCATACGCCTTCCCCTCAATTTCTTAGGCGTCTTCTCAGTATCAGCTGCCTTATCTGACATTCTCTTTTGACCCCTACTAACCTTCGTCGCTTTTGTCTTTTGTCTTTTCTGAGGAGGCGGCGTGCTAAGTTCAGTATCAATATCTGCAACAAGATCATCACTAACGGGAGTGAAAGTGGGATCTTTTGCAAGCTCTCTCTCCGCAGCCGTGCGGGCTCTATCCTCCTGAAGTGAAAGTACATCGGGCGATTCATCTTCGGTACGCTCTGAGTCGTCATCTTCATCATCAACATCTTCAATGTTAACTGGGCCCTCGTCAATCTTGGCTTTGCCTTTGCCTGAACTAGATGGTTCATCTATATTCAGCAAATCAGTATCAAGCATATCATCATCTTGTCTTGCTCCAGTATCACCCATATTGCCCGGTTCATTGGGTCCCAAAGCAACAGTGGGTCTCCCAATGTTATCATCATCCTTGAATACCTGTCTATGAATCTGAATATCGTCCTCTGAATCACTGTCGTCATGCCTCCATCTATTACCTGGAGGTGCCACATAGTTGTCTCTCATTAGGTAGGCAAACAATCTACGACTTGGAGGATATTCTGACTTTGGCTTGTTCGTGTACTGTAACATTCTCTTCATCTCAACTTCATCAATTCTCCTTATATTAATCAGCTCTTCTACCCGTTTCACCATGTTCGGGATCTGATTGTCAAGGATCATCTGCAGAAAGCGAGGATAAACAATAAAGGCATTCTCTTTTGGCTTTCGCAGAATCACTTCCTTGAGGTGATGCATAATCATCCCAGAGAAGTTGAACGGCTTGTTCAACGTCAATGCGACTATCGCCGATGCCAAAATGTCTTTGATTGCATCGAACGTTCCTTTGCGAGGTCCAAGACACTTTAGCACCACGTGCGTCAGATACTTCATTTCTGGAGGAAGACATCCCTTTTGTAGCATCTCCTGCGCACGAACATCACCCGTATACTTCATCCGTAGGAATCCACCTCGTATCAAAATGGAATCGAAAACGATTGGATCGTCTTTATCATCACCAAATCTGAGAATCTCGCGAATCATGTCTTCAGTGATAAGAACCTCCTTTCGTTGCACCGAGCTTCTGATAGTAGCTGGGATTGTGCTGACATCGACTCTAGCATTCTGATAGAATTCCTGGAGAATGTTCTTGTAAGCTGCATAGTCTGTAGATATGGCATAATATATCTTTGAGCGCTTCAAGTACTCGATGATGCCTTCAAAACGCTTGCATTCCTGCTTCTTTACAGGTCCGAGAAAGGCAAGACAGTTGTGCTTGGCCGAAGTACCGTATTGCATGATTCTTGATGATGTATGACAATAATCTAGGATCAAATGAAATTTTGGCAAGGGTTCGTTTAGGGTCAGTTTAGAGGGAACACGAGGAACAGTTTGTGAGTTTGAAATAATGAGATGAAACATTCAAGGTGTCCCTCTTATACCTGTTCCTAATCGTGTGTTTTAGTAAGCGAGTAGGTGCCCGATCGCGTGAATAAAGTAACGATTATCCACTACTCGCCCTCAAAATCACATAACATGACACGAGTAGGCTAAAGGGACGATTGTGGTCATACTCGCCTATCTTATCACACGAGTAGGCTACTTCTTTCCTAGTCGCATGGATATAGATGCGAGTAGAGGCTACTCGCTTAAACATCATGCGAGTAGGCCTCTAAGTGCCTAAAACTTTCACACAATTTACCAAATTGCCCCTGCAGCACCAAAACTTGCATTTTTGACCCGTTAAGGTTCAAAACATGTGTTTTTTCAACCCGATTTGACACGCGACTCAAATGATGACTCAGATACTTGAAAATATTCCATTTCCACCCTTGTACTTGATAAAAATACGGTTTTGACCCGGCAAAAACACAAGTTTCCAATTAGTTGTCCATTTTATTTTTTTTCGGCGTTTTATTTTTGAAGAAGTAAGATTACAATGGATTAGGATTCCAACATCGGCAATCAAGAATGATTAACTAAGCTAAACTGAGCATAAATAAAATAAAACGGGAGATCAACTAACTGTACACTAACATATTTTGCGAGTTTCAACGGTTAGGAAATCATATCAGTGTACGGACATTACTAGAACCCTTATATTTTCAGTTTTCGCTTAAATTACCAATAAGCATCCTACAACAACTGTCGATATTGTTGTCCACCTAAACTCAAAATCAAGTTTTATCGCTAGGCACTTTAGATACGTTTAAGGTAATATTAAGACTGAGATACAAGGTGTTCCCCGCCACGTGACACATTCCCGTATCAAGTCATGCACAAAGCTTCCTCGTAACCGGTGAGTAAGTTGTTGTCATCCGTATTTTACAAGGAGTGGACTCAGTGGTGATCAGGTCTGCAGAAACGCTGCAACAGAGAGACCAGTGAGATCCAAACCAGGGTACAAGTCAAATACCGTATATTTGATTTTTCACGGTACGATGCTTTAGGTATATGATTTGATACCTTAGAGCGAATTCTCATTGAGAATAGGGTTTTGGCATATATGAATCTTTTTGCTCTTTTAGGATTCCTGGACGTCTCCTGATCAGAATTTTTTTTTTTTTTTTTTTTGTTTTTTTTTTTTTCTTCAGGAAATGACATAGGGGTGTCTCAGTCGTAGGCTGCGACCCCAACGTACGACACGTGTGCCACTCCTATTTATTCTGAGAGATGTCCAGTTCACCCCGGATGAACCAACCTCTTAAAGACCATGAAACCTCGGATTTTGGCATGCTATCAAACGAGATTTCGGTACCAAGACCATATGCCAACGCACGTTGATCCACACATGATTCAGATGATTTAGGTTTATATCACCGTGCCGAACTTGGAAATGATTTTGAGCCTACCGACACATCATTGTAGAGGCTACCTATCAGTTCCAATATTTTTAAGATGATAAGGGTCCAGACAGTCCGACTGATTGGTTAATATCATCTTCCCATTTTCACCAAAGAAACTCATTTTTGCATTTTTCAATTTTTTGAATTTTGGAATTTTCTCATTTTTTTGATTTTTGCATTTTCTGAATGTTTTTGTATTTTTCTGAAATTTTCTCCCCCTAAAAATCTAAAAATTTGCGAAAAGACAATATTTTTGGATTTTTCTGATTTTTGAAAGAAAAATATTTACAAAAACGATTACCGATGAGGATCTAATCCTGCTTAACTTTAATGTCGTTTAAGATTAACAAGTACTCAAAACGAGGACCGTCAAAAGCTTTGGTGAATAAATCGGCACGTTGGTAGTCTGTGTGGATTTTTACCATATCGATAAGTTTCTTTTCATAGCAATCGCGTATGAAATGATACTTAACCAAGATATGTTTCGCCTTGGAATGGTTAACTGAGTCTTTAGCAAGAGCTATAGCGGACTCATTATCACAGTGAATGGGAGTATTAAGAAATTTCAAACCGTAGTCTCTCATTTGTTGCTGTATCCAAAGAACCTGGGAGCAGCAGCTCGATGCTGCTACATATTCTGACTCGCAGGTGGATAAGGCGACTGAGGCTTGCTTCTTGCACTGCCACGAGACTAGTCTTGGTCCCAAAAACTGGCATCCAGCCGATGTGGATTTTAAGTCTGTCTTGCATCCGCCATAGTCAGCATCACTAAATGCGATGAGGTCAAACTTATCGTCATTAGGGTACCAAAGACCTTTGGTCGGACAACCCTTTAGATAACGTAAGATCCTCTTCACAGCAACCAGGTGTGACTGTTTCGGCCTTGACTGGTATCTTGATAGTAAGCATGTCGCGAACATTATATCAGGTCTTGATGCAGTGAGGTACATGAGTGAGCCTATCATAGCTCGATAGAGAAAAGGATCAACGGTTTGTCCTTTCTCGTCAGGCCCAATCCTGTGATTGGTCTGAATCGGTGTGCCTACTGGAGTAGAGTCTTCCATCTGGAACCGGCTCAAGATGTCAGCAACGTATTTTGTCTGGTGGATGAAGATCCCCGACTCTTGTTGTTCTACTTGTAGACCGAGGAAGAATTGCATCTCCCCCATCGAGCTCATCTCAAATTTGTCCTGCATAAGTTTTTCGAATTCCCTGCACATGACATCATTAGTAGACCCAAAAATAATATCATCAGCATAAACCTGTACCAGAAGACGATCACCACCCTTTTCCTTGGTGAATAAGGTGCAGTCCACGAGTCCACGTTTAAACCCGTTGGATATCAGATAGTTGCTAAGCATTTGATACCATTCACGCGGTGCCTGATGGAGTCCGTACAACGCTTTGTTCAATTTGTAGACTTTTTCGCGATGCAGCGGATCCTCAAAACCCGGTGGCTGAGCAACATACACCTCTTCCTTCACGATACCATACAGAAAAGCACTTTTCACGTCCATTTGATAGACCTTAAACCGTTTGTACGAAGCGTAAGCTAAGAACATCCGGATAGCTTCAAGGCGCGCAACTGGAGCGTATACTTCGTTGTAATCTATTCCTTCGATTTGACGGAAGCCGAGGACAACTAATCGAGCCTTGTTTCTTATAATCACCCCGCGGTCATCCCGTTTACACTTGTAGACCCACTTTGTTCCAATCTTTTTCGAGCCTGGAGGTAAGTCAACTAAGTCCCACACTCCTAGCTTTTGGAACTGCTGAAGTTCGGCTTGCATTGCTTCAATCCATGGTTCTTCCCTCAGTGCCTCTTGCACAGTTCTTGGTTCAGTTTGAGAAACATACAAGGCGAAGGACCAATCGTTCTGATGACCTGCTTTTCTGATTTCCGAATAGAGTGCCAGAGTACCTGTATTGTCACTTGAACTAGCATTTCTGAGCTGACTGCGCGTCATGACTCTGCTAGTCGGATTACCAATCACATTTTGCATCGGATGAGTGTCGTGAATCCGAGATTCCGGATGTGCCGGCACTGGATCATCCGAATGCAAATTAAGGTTCTCCAAACCTTGAGATAGATTTGTCTCAGCTGCGCTTGAACTAGAGGGAGCAGCGGGTTGCATATTAAAACCGGAGAGATCGATCCGAAGACCTATCCCTGGAGCTGCTGAAGAAGAAGGACCAGCTTGATTGTTTCCTGTCGGATTAACTGGAGCTGTAGTGGTAGATTCACCATTTCCAGCTTGTTCCTCAGTGAGAGTTTCATGAGACTCTGCAAAATCGTCGTCGGAAGATGAAGATTCGAGAACCTCTGCTGACGCTTCCTGAAAAACTTCCTCAACTTCTGCTGCTGCAGTTTTACCAGGGGGACCCGTGGAAGCAGAGGCATCAGATGGAGCAGGCGCAGGTGCATTAACCACGATCGGACGCATTAGCGGAGAGCTAGCTGCGTTTTCACATTCGTAATACATTTGCGCTACAGCATCATCCACCAAATTCTCCACGTTGAATGAATCAAATAGACTCTTATAGTCGAACAACCAATCAGGTCCAACACCAGGTGCATTGGCAGTATAACGCTGAACATCGACATTAAGCCAATCTTCAACGTTGTTGGTTCTTTTGTTGTACACTCTTTTGTTGGGAGTGCTGTAACCAACAAAGAAACCTTCTTCTGCCTTTGCACCAAACTTCCCGTCGGGATGTATCATGGTGCATGGAGCTCCGAAAGGTTCCAGAAACTCTAAGTTAGGTTTCCTTCGGTTCAGAAGCTCGTAAGAGGTTTTTCCAAGCTTCTTTACCGTTAGAACCCTATTCAGAGTATAACACGCGCAGTGAATTGCCTCGTTCCAGAAGATCACAGGCAAGTTCGAGTCTGCGAGCATAGTTCTGGCTGCCTCAATAAGAGTCCGATTCTTTCTTTCTGCAACCCCGTTTTGCTGAGGAGTGTATGGAGCTGTGAATTCATGATGAATACCCTTTTCTGCACATAACGCCTCCATAGCGTGATTCTTGAACTCTGTTCCGTTATCGCTTCTGATCCTTCGGATCTTTAGCTGATATATATTTTCCAATTTAGTAAACAGATTCTTCAAGTAATCAAAAGTTTCACTCTTGTGCTTCATGCACACAACCCAAGAAAACCTAGAATAGTCATCCGTAACCACTAAGCAGTATGAGTCACCGTTCTTGCTCTTTCGATTGACTGGGCCAAACAGGTCCATGTGCAGTCGTTCGAGAGGTAGACTAACTGAGTTTGTCTTCTTAGGCTTATGAGACTTTCTTTTCTGCTTCCCTTTCTTGCATGAGACACAGACATCGTTTAAATGAAAATTCTTAACAGAAACACCTTCCACTAGTTGGTTCTGGACCAGATGGTTCATTTTCCTCAAGTGGATGTGCCCCATTCGTCTGTGCCACATTATCGATTCCTTCTCTGTCGCCTTTGACAGAAAACAAGTGACCTGACCTTTTGCAGTCATTGCTCGGCTCATATCCAGGACGTATAAGTTGTTGACCCTGGGAGCTGAGATCATGACCCACTCTTTCGGTATTTTGAATCCAGGCTTCAGAATGAAACATGCGTTGTCATCAAAGAACACAGTGAACTTCTTGTCACATATCTGCGAAACGCTCAGCAAGTTGTGGTCTATCTGTTTAACAAAGCTTATCTTTTCAAAGCTTACTATACCGTTGCTCATACTTCCTTCCTTTGTTATATAACCCCCTTTATTACCAGCAAAGGCAACATACCCCCCATTGATATTCTTTACGTCAAAAAGCAGGGATAAATCGCCTGTCATGTGCCCTGAAGCTCCACTATCAACAATCCATAGGCTGCTGATAAGGCCCTGTGGAACTCCCTGCACAAACATTCAAAGTTCAGTGGTTAAGGGGGACCCAAGCCTTCACGGTCTTGGGTCTACCAACTTCATCTAACATCGGAAAGTCAACCCATCTCCCATTTGGTGTTGGAGTTGTTTCCGATGGTACAGCAGTGCCTTTTCCAGCAGATGACTCTCCTCCTTTGGTTGGTGACTTGGGTCTCCAAATCTGTTCAGGTTTCTTTGGCTTGGGCTTCTTCTTTGCCTGTGGGCTAGAAGTTCCAGCCTTGGATTCCTTTGGAGGAACAGATTTTGGATCCACTTCAGAATTAACTGTACGTGGAGCAGCTTTGGGGTTGCTCTGCGGTTTAGCTGCAGCCTTTGCTGGTGGCTTAGGCGCTGCTTCAACCTTTGGAGGAACAGTGCTCCCCCTCAGCTGTGGACCCCTGCCATCAACTGACTTTTGGTTCATAGCAATCTTGTTGCGGTTATCATAAACGACCTGCTTTCCCTTTTGTTTCTCTGAGAGTTTAGGGGAAACAGGTTGCTTGGATTTGCTAGAACTGGGAGGATCATCCACTTTGATCCTTTCTCGTCTCAATTCAGGGCACGCAGCAACTAAATGCCCACGTTCCCCGCACTTGTGACAGGATCTATATTCTTCAAACTTAGGAGATCCGGGTTTGGTCTCCTTTTTGTTCCTTTTGTTAGATGGAACGGCAAATGAGTTTTTATGTTTTGGATCCTCAAGACATCTTCTTTGCTGATCGACTTGAGGATCATCATTTCTTTCAGTGCCGCTCGATCTAACGAACTCAGTTACATGCTTTTTCGGACCGTTTCTTTGAGCTTGATTTTGAGGATTAACGGTGTTCGACTTTTGATTTTTCTTGTTGTTTTCATTTTGCTGATTTCCCTGATCCTTTCTACCCTTACCCTTACCCTTGTTTTTACTCCAGGTTTCCTTTTCTACGGTAATGACAGATTCTTGCCAAATTTTGGCAACAAGACCAGGGGCGATACATCTGAGAGGGACTTCCTCATCAGCATGCACCCTTTCAGACCCTTTTAATTTATAAAACACCTTAATCCTCCTACCATCCTCGGTTTGCACTTTCGGTACCAGTTCACTCAAGGTTTCAGTGGTAATGATATGATTCTCAAAAGGAATATCTTTATTTTTGACCGGTGCATACCTAGGAGGTTCATCGAGCTCATCATCCGAAGTGTCAGTGTCATATACACTGATATCATCAGCTTTCTCACACAAATTGACAGCTTTAGCAGGAGTAGCAACCTTAGTGACTTCAGCAGGTTTAGCTGCTTCAGTAACCTTGGCCGCCTCTGCAGCTTTTGCTGCCTCAGCTGCCACGTCCACAAGTTCCTCCTTCGGCAAGACATCAAAATTGTGATTTTCGAATCTCACCGGAGGTGGACATTGAGAGTATTTGGGACTGGTGGAGAAGCCTTCCTTGTCAGAGTGTTCTACTATGTGATCAAGGACATACTTGCAGTTTAAATAACTCTCAAGCTTTTTCCTGATCTTTTCGTAGTCACAGTTAACAATGGCCAATTGCTTCTTAGTGTCTTCGACCTCATTGATGTAATTATTTATAGCAATCTGTTTGTTAGCTAAGGTTTTTGACAGTTCAGAAACATCCTTTTTATAATTTTCAATTGTACTAAGAAAATTTTTCTCCTTTTGTCTCAAGGAATCAATTGACCTTTGCAACGGACCAACATCAGCTTTTAAATTCAGATTTTCTTCAGTTAATTCTTTAATTCTGAATTTCAACTGATTACACTCTACACAATCTAACTTTGAAACAGAAGAAGAACTTACCTTGTTCGACGATTCAGTAATGGCCATCAATGCATAATGAGCTGCTGTCTTCTGAGCTCCAAAGAATTCGCCGTAGTTCTTTTCTGTGCAGTCAGCATCCACAAGAAATGATCTTTTACTGATCAATGCATCTGCTTCAGCTAACAGATCCTCCAAATCTTCTCCACTATCAGAATCGCACTCCGAGTCACAGTCAGACACCTCGGTTTCAGAAGTGATGATGTCAGACTGACTCGAAGTTTCTTCAACTTCGGCTGGTGCTTCAGACGCTTGTTGAGCAAAACAGGCTGCACCACCTTGAGGAGCTTCATCTCCGATGATCAGATGGTTCCAGTTATAGCCTTCATCAGCTTGAATAACCATGGCTTGACCTTGATTGTTGTTTGCAGGCGGCCTCTGGTTCTGATTCTGGTTGTTGACTGGGACAATAGCGCGCTCAGTATTAGGTTGACCCTGAGCTTGCTGTCTCTGATTCTGATTAGCTCTGTTGTTGTTGAAGGGATTCTGATGTCCTTGCTGCTTAGGTCGGTCACATTCCCTTGCAAAATGCCCTTTTGTGCCACAGTTGTAGCATGTGACCTTTGTTTTGTCAAACCCAAACTTGGTGTTATTATTGATCAAGACATCTCTCCTTCCCGTCCTTTCCATGTAATCCTTTGCCCTTCTCACCACGCTTGCGAAGTTCCATTGTATGTCTATCAGATCCATGTCGTCCTTATCAATCTGCGAGTAATCCTCCTGTGTAAGATGAGGATTCCCGATCTGTCCAGCAACCAGTCCACTATAGGAGTTTACCAAGGTCGACAGTAGAGCCATATGTTCTTGAGCTAGCTCTATAGTCACCTTTCCTAAACCTGCAGTGTTCAGCTGCTCTGGGACTGTATTGGTCTGATACCCACCCTGATTAGAACTAGAAGCACCTCCATATCCACCATAACTTGTAGTTGGAGCTCCGCCAAAACCTGCAGAAGAGGGTCCACTAAAGTTTGCAGTTGCCTGCGCTGGTGCTGCAAGATGAGAAAACGGGTTAACACCAAACTGGTTAGCATTATAATTCAAAGGATACGGGTTTGGTCCAAAAGGATATGTAGGAGGAGGAACATCAGTTGGGGGACCATAATTGTCGAACGCATAGACTGGGTCCGGGTTAACCACAAAAGCAGTTTGTGGTTTGGTGCCACCCACACTGGTGTCCTGAAGAGGATTCCCATAATAGATGCTGGGATTCTGTGGAATGAGCGCCTTGTTTGCTCTCCTGATCTCCTCTATCTCCTTGTTCTCCAGCTCGGTAATAAACTCGTTGATGGAGAGAGTCTGATATGCATTGTTTGACTTTAGAATATCCAACCATTGATGCCAGTGAGGAGGTAGCGCCTCAGCAAATCTTTCTACAAGGTCCGCAGATGAATATAAGACCCCGTACTGATACATTTCTGACATCAGATGGTAGTATCTAGCCGTCAAATCCCTCAGAGATTCGTTCCCTATAGCATTGAAGTTCTCGAACTCCTTCTTGAGCTGATCCATTTTGACCTTTCTCGTCTTCATATTACCCTCATTTCGCTCAGCCAATGCTAACCAAAGCATCTGTGATGTTGTGCACTGAGCGAATTGATGAAGGATGTCCTTTGGAAGAGCTTGCTTCAATGCCGCCATCGCCTTCTTCTCATAGTTGTATTTCTTTCTCTGATCTTCATTCATGTCTTCAATTGAGATCGGAGTAGTGGAGTTCTCAACTAAAGGCCGACTGTACCCTGTCTCGATAGCTGACCATACAAGACCGTCGATGCCCTCGACATACGTCTGAAATCTGCCCTTCCAACCATGGTAGTCGGACATGTACTGCAGCTTCGGTGCCCTGTTAGAACTACCCGTCTCTAAGTCACTCATGAGTACGGAAGACAGATGATTTGTCTGAGAGTTTGCAGCAGCCGCGAGTGCCCACGGATTCGTGTTCACCATTTGTTGTTGAGCAGCTAGCGCCCACGGATTGATTCCGGCAACATTCGCTTGCATTTGCGATTGCTGCATCCGTTGCGCGTTTCGTTCTGCTGAGTACTGCCAAGGGTTCGTGGGTACGTTAGATTGATTGTTCATTTGTTGATTATACTGAGGTCTCGGTTGACTCAGATGTCCCCACGGGTTCGCCATATGTTAAGGTATGATAATAGTCCGATACTTAGTCAAATTTTATGTTCCAGAACTTTTAAGGCGATTAGGCTTATAATTATATGTTATATACGCGATTAGGGGGCTACTCATGTAAACAGTTGTGCGATTTGACCTAATCGCTAGTTTTTATCATGCGATTAGGGTTTTGGAGTGACGAGGGTATGGAAGGCGATTAGGGCTAATCGCTAGTAAGCAATTAGGCCTAATCGTGTATTGTAACAGGCGATTATGATGCTGATCGCGTATAATTACTGGCGATTAGGGGCTGATCGCTTGAAAACCCTAATCGTGTGAAATGTTTGTGCGATTAGGACTGCGTAATCGCCTGATCTGATCTGTAGCCGCACTTTTGCTCAAAAATCACCTATTTTGCCTCAAAATCTTATCTAAAACATTATATTTTGATCCCAAATGATTAGACAAGTTACCAAAACAGTTTTAGAGCAAACCCTAATCAAAAACACTTGTTTTTAACCGTAAACACACACCAAGATATTGAAAAAGATGGGTTTTTGACAAAAACTCAAAGTTTCAAAATAAGAACAGGTTTTTGCTTAAAAATCTGAACTTTTACACCAAAAACAACCTGTTTTTGCTCGTTTTTGTTATTAAAACACCCGTGATAAGAGCCTCGGCTCTGATACCACTTGTAGGATCGAATAACACGAAATCCAACAATCACGGGGTTTATACTAGAGGTGCGGAATCCCTCTAATATGCTTTAATAACAGATACGATAATGAAACTATGACAAACGAGTAATCACAACACACACACGGGTCAAAAGATTATCGATTAATCACTAAAAACAGAGCACGAGTGTTTACAGAGATCAAATCAGACCTTACAGACCTTGGGGGGGTGTTGGAGAGTGTGTGAGGCAAGAACTAATGATTAGGGCAATGATTGGGCCTATTTATACCTCCCGGGTACGTACAGCTGCAAACTAGCGATTAGCCTCTTCATGTTAGGCGATTATGGCTAATCGCCTATAACCAAAGCCCAATCGCATGAATAGTGACGCGATTAGGGCCCTAATCGCGTGTTACTATTTGCTACTCGCATGTAGCATCCCAAACACTCCAAAACGCGTACAAACGTCTCCAAACACCCCGAAACACGTCCAAACAACTGATATACTAGCCTAGGGACATCATGTACTAACAGAAACTGCAAAAGTGAATGCTTTCCTCTGATTCATTGGATACTTTTCTCAAGTTTTTATAAAGAACCTCAGTGAAAAAACGGTGTGAATGGAGCCATTGCTTTACAACAAGTCAGAAGCACCTACAGATCATTGTCAAAACTCAAACCAGATACAAACCCACTCCCGCAATCTTAGATTGCGGGACTTTCACCTCAGCCACAACCCTCCAAAAGCCATGCCACATCTTCTCCCTTCTCGTCCACCTTGTCCAGCCATGCCCAGTCATCGTTCCACATAGGCGACTCCCGCAATCTTAGATTGCGGGACTACCAATTTCACAAAAACTTTTCTGACACAAACTATAAACACAAAAAACCTTAAAAAAATCCACTACTTTTGCAAAAAACTCTGGTTTGCCTTGGCAGTCCTTGATTTAAGGGCGCACCCATTTTAATGAAGTTTAGAGTTAAAAAAATGTATTGAAATAAGAAACGATCAAGAAGATGATTGGTAATTGATACACTGATCGAATGTTACAACAAACAAAATTAATACGCAAATCATGTTCTTATTTATTTCTACCATCACTTATGATGCATAGAAACTTATTTGCCTTAGTTAACTACGGGTAGACTTCGATCACAGACCTAAAACCCAGAAGTGGAGTTATTTTATATTCACTAAAACAAACATTAGAGAATAGCTTTGCCCAATCCTTCTCGTTCCTCTCTCTTCCTGTTGCCAAGGTCATCATCGTCATATCATATTTAAGCTGAGTCTCAAGTGTTTTGTTCCCTGGTTCCTCATTCATCACCACCATGTCGATGATGATCAGCTTCCCTCCGTTGTCATTGCTTGAAATCGCCTCTTTGCATCGCTTTAATATTTGTGTACATTCTTCATCGCTCCAATCATGTAATATCCACTGTATTTATTATTGAGAACTATAATTTAGCATCAACATGCGTCTAAAGAAAATTTTGATTCAGACTTGTATTAACTTGTAAATTTTTCTTAATATATTTCAATAAAAAATACATCAACTCCAGTGACCACAGGCTAATCAAAATTTTAAGTAATTTTATAAGTTAAGTTCAAAAACTAGTGTATTTGTATGTATTCTAGAATTACGTATTTTTAATATTTTAGAGAATAAAAAATAATTTTTTTAAGCAAGGATCACGTATTTATGTTCTTACATGATGTAGGATACTAATTTATTATTTTCTAATTCTTGAAAAGTCTTTTTTTTTTAATGGCCAACGAATCAATTTCCGAGCACTCTCGGGCGCCCTTTTGACGAATCAGGTACTCGAGAGTACTCGGGTCACCAATTGCCACCAATTCCCGGGAAAACCCGACCACTCACCCGCCCGAGGGCACGGCAGTGAAATAATCGGTAAAACCTGTCGGGATTAGGACTCGAACTCAAGCCAATGGCCGGGTCATCCCTCATTTCCCATCCACCAATATCCTCCAAATATAGCTAGTGAGAATTGAACCCAATCCTCCCATAAGAAACTTTAGGCCCTCAACCAGGCCCAATAATCTCATACTTCTTTGCTTAGACATGCTGCAGGATTTGGCTTTTTTGACTTATGTCATCGTATCATTAGATGAACTTTTTGTTAAAAATAAAATTTAAATCGCTATTTTGTAAACTTTTATCGGTCTAATTATGATTTGCACGATTTTTTGCTTATTTAAAAGTAGGGTGCAAATGAGCAAAGCTGTTCATGAACTACTTGAGCTCGATTTGGTAAAAAACTCAAAACGAGCCGAGCTTTATCGAGCTCGACTGGAAATGTGTAATATTAATTTTATTGATATTTAATAATATTTACCCTCATTTAAAGTTGTAAGTAAACGAACCGAGCCCGAGCATCACTTTCGAGCTCACGAGCCTATCGAAGCATATTATTTATGTTATTTTTATTTAATATATTAACACCAAAAAAATAAACGAGCCGAGCTCGAGCGTTGGAAACATAGCTCTAACCGAGCCGAGCTCGAGCTTTTATAAGTTAATCGAGCTCGAGCCTGATCAAGCTCAGGTTCGACTCGACTCGACTCGTTTGCACCCCCTGAATTAAAAGTAAGGAAAGAGATGAATACCTTCAACAAAACTGCATCAGCTTTTGGAATGGCTTCAAACATGTCCCCACCAACATAACTTAAATTTTTACTTCCATCCAAACCCTTAACAACATGTGGGAGATCAAAACAAATGCAATCAATATTAGGAAAGGCTTCAGCAATTGATTTAGCAAGTGTCCCAGTACCACCTCCAACATCAACAATAGACTCTAGCCCTTTAAAAATACCTCCACACTGTCTAAGAAGGATATCCGCAACAAGCCTTGCATCACTAGCCATTGCTTCATTAAGGAACTTGTTAAGCATTGGCTCTTGGAGTGCAAAATCCCATATAATCTTACCATGGACCGTTTGAAAGGGGTTAATATCTTCATTTTGGAACCAACTGCTCAAATGTTGCCATGGATCCATAAGCATTGGATCCGAAAAGGCTAGCAAGAAAGGTCTCATACTTAATGGCTCGTCGTTTAGAAGCAATCGAGAAGCAGGAGCTAGCGAATAACCTTCAGCTCCGGTTCCAGATACACTTTGTTTCATAAAGAAACCATTGTGCACAAGGATGCGCATAAGTCGGTAGACAAAAGGGGATTTCTCTTTGTTGATAGGGAGAGCCTCAACTAACTCGGATAACAACATTGGTGCACCATGGCGATTTATGATATCGGGTATTTGTAGCTGAATTGCACATTTGAGTGTCATGGAGTTTACATAGCTGAAAATGTGGTTCCATATGTGAGCTTGAGATTGAAGTAACTGTCTAGAGTGTTCATCAGTTTCTTGCAATGCCATTTTAATTTCTTTACAATATTGTATGTTTGAAGAAAGCTAAAGTAGACATTAAACATATATAGAAAATGTGTGAGGATCTTTCGATATATTTTAGTACGTTATTAAACAATATATAACGTTTAAAAAATTGTTATCAGGTGCATGGAATAATAAAAATATTGGAAAAATATTTCTTTAGGGTAAGAAACACCACGTTTAAATAATTGTTTAAGCACGTATATGTTTCATATATCTTTTTCATTTCAAAAAATCATTTCAAAATCTAGTGGACCCTATAAAACACTAAAGATTGAATGCACGATATAACATAAATTCATTATAATATTATACATTAGCATACTCCGTATTTGTTTTGAAAAACATGATGTCATCATCATACTCAGCGCTATAGCTTAGGTAAGGTCTGAGGAGGGTAAGATGTAGACAGCCTTACCTCTACCCCTAAGAATAGAGAGGTTGCTTCCAGTGAGACCCCCGGCTTGATGTGGTTTGGTATCAAGCCTTGGACATAAGGGACATAACACTTAGCAATCGGGACAAACCCGATCGGTGCATGTACCCCTTTGTCTTTTGACTATCAACGCCACCACATGATGCATGATTAACCGTCCGTCGTTTTTAACGTTATTTTCACGAAATTAGTAAAATAACGTTAAAACTAGTGCAACTTTACTTTTGCCCCCCGAGGGTCACACATATATACATTATATGCGCACACCGTAAGTAAGGCGTTGTTTTGAAAAAACGGTACTTATGAAAATTATGAGGAACAATGTTTATGTCACAAAAACGCTATATATGTAAAAAGTAAAAAATAGAATACCAAATAAGGGTTAGGATCAAATACACAGTGAAAGAAAAATAGGAAGTCGTAGGAAGGGTATCAAACGGACTCCGATTGAACTCATTCAAGCGGCATTGGAATCGTCTTATCGAACCCTACGTCGTTAGTTTTTAGGTCTTAGTTTTTTTGGGGTTTTAGCTTGTAGTTTTTAGAATATGCGTTATATCATTATGTCTTTTATGTACCATTGTGTCTTTTTCTTAGTTTTATCGTTGTGTCATTTTTTCAATTCATTGTGTCTTTTTTCTTCAGCATTGTGTTATAGTTTTTGGCACTGTGTTATATTTTGTGGCTCATTGTGTCATATTTGATGATCTATTGTGTTTTTTGTATCCTTCTCACCTTTCTCATTTTTTGTAGTCTTTGTAGAATAACCCAACCCTACCAAATAAACGATTTAGATATTTCTTAACATGACTTCATTATTTACGAATAAATATTGGGTCTTACCGTTTTTTCAATAATAGAAGATGCCTTCGGAGTTAGATCCAATAGTAAAAGCATTAGCGTTAATTGTAAAAGGTCACGGATTCGAATCTTGATACCATCGAAGAATCATAAGAAGGTTAAATTGGAGAGATTGCGATAACCTACCTTTTTTTAAGAACTAGATTAAGTTGCAGTGTGCATATTTCACATAAATATACTACGTACTATACGTATATCACTCCAAATACAACTTAAATTAAATAATAAAGAGTACAAATGTTGATTTTGGCTGCCAACATTATTGATAGACAATGGCGTTGTATTTATCTCGCAAAAAATGTGTCCAATAAATAAATACACATACTAATTTATGGAACAAAGCATTAATAATTAATACCCAGTTTTTATTAAATAGAACCCTTTTTATGTTATAATGACATCAGCGAGTCTAACGGTTGCACTAAAAAATATGGCCATTAAGTGGCACACAAAAAGTGCTATAAAAAACCAAAAAAGTGCCATTAAATTTTTTTTTTTTTTTTTTTTTTGAAAATTAACTTTCATTCAACACCAAAAACGACTAAATATTCCAAGGTGGAATATAGAGCCGAAAAACCAAACGATTACAATAAGTCGAATTTACACCATTTCTCCCAATCCACCTCACCCATTTTCGCCCTATGTCGAAACCAAAGAAATCCCAAGGCCTTCACGTCTGCCACAATATCCACCAAGCTAGGAGCTTTGTTAGAAAAAATCAACTCGTTTCTCGCTTTCCATAATCTCCAACACGTTATAATAATCACTCCTTGTAAAACTTTCTTCTTGATCTCCTGCAAGCCGCATTGCTCATAGATATGGATCAGATCACTGCTGGAAAAAGCATACACCTGTGGAATTTTGCACCACGTTGATATACCAAGCCAAACCCCCGAGGCAATCCCACATTCAGTGAGAATATGATCAACCGAATCCATCCCTTCACGACACATTCCACACTCTTCATCTTCAACTTGTATATTTCTCCTCCTTAAAGCCGTTTTCGTTGGAATACGATCAAGAAGCGCCCTCCACATAAAAATGTTACATTTAGCCGGTAACCATTTACACCACTTGAAATCTATCACCGCAACGTTGCCGTATTGAGTATAGATCCACTTTTTAGCTCCAGCAACCGAGAAAACAACGTTGTTCTTATCATTCCATTCCCAACCATCTCTTCTATTAGAAAGACAACATTGCTGCAGAAGCGTCTCCAATTCCATCCGCTGTTGAACCTCAATCGGGTCAGACGGGATTTTCTTCCATAACCACTGCACCATCCTACCATCTTGACTGATTCTATCCGCAACCCTGCATAATTTGTTAGATTCTAGTGAAAAAATTCTCGGGTATTTATCTTTCAGCGGCTCTGAGCACAGCCACGGATCGATCCAAAACCGAATCTCCCTACCATTCCCAATCCTCCCCCTGATCATACTAGAAACAGAAACTCCCTCAACTCTCAACTTACTACAAACTGACACAACGTTCTTCCACACCCCCGTATACTTGTTATTAACCGGCAATATACCCCATTTTTTCTCCGACCCATGAATCGACTCGATAACCACTCTCCATAAAGCTTCCTGTTCAATTAAGAATCTCCAATGCCATTTCAACAAAAGAGCCTTATTACTATCTTCCGGTTTCGAGATCCCCAAACCGCCTTGATCTTTTTTCCGAGTAACTTTGTCCCATGCCACCCAACACATATTGTTCACCTCATCGGATCCTCCCACAAGAAGCGTCTCATCAATTGTTCCAATCTTTTTATAACACTAATAGGCGCTTTAAATAACGAAAAGAAATACGTGGGTAAACTATCCAAAACCGTTTTAATCATTGTAACTCGACCACCAATTGACATTGCGTTAGCCTTCCATTTAGACAACCTTTTCCGGAACTTACTCACCACCGGGTCCCAATTTGAGACCCTATTCATATTCGCTCCTACCAAGATACCTAAGTACGTAAACGACAACTCCCCTGACTTGCAACCCATATGAGAAGCTTTAGACACCACCTCTACATTCTCCACACCCACCCCATATAGAGTCGATTTGTGTATATTTATTTTTAGACCGGAACACAAGAAAAAAATACGAAGAATCCTCCTCATGTTACTAAACTTAAAATTCGACCATTCGCCCATAATCATCGCATCGTCTGCATATAGCAGATGCGATAGGACAGGACCATTCCGAGGAAGTCTTACCCCATCAAAAGCACCAATATGACAAGCTTTTTTCATCAAACCCGAAAAAGCTTCCATAATAATTATAAAAAGAAACGGAGAAAGCGGGTCTCCTTGACGCATACCTTTCTGACAATCAAATTCAAATGTTGGCGACCCATTCACTAGGATCGATGAACGGGCCGAAGACAACACACCTTTTATCCAGTTGCACCACTTCACCGGGAACCCCATTTGATCAAGAACCGATATAAGAAACTCCCAATTAATATTATCATACGCCTTATCAAAGTCGATTTTAAACAGAAATAATTCTTTACCAACTTTTCTAGCCCAAGATAGAACCTCATTCGTTACTAGAGGACCATCTAAAATGTAACGACCTGATAAAAAGCGGATTGTGACTCCGAAACTACCTTACTCATCACCCCCTTCAACCAGTTAGCAAGGACTTTGGAAACCACCTTAGAAATCACCCCAATAAGATTAATCGGCCTAAATTCAGCAAGTTCTGTTGGCTCAGTCACCTTAGGGATTAAGGTTATAAAGGAAGAACCCACACCCCTACTAAATGAACCACTGTCGTGAAAGTGAGAAAAAACATCAAGAAAGTCCTTCTCAAATAGATTCCAAAACCTCTTTATGAAGCGGAAATTGAACCCGTCCGGGCTCGGGGCCTTGTCATCTCCACATTCCCAAACCGCCTCCTTAATCTCCTTAGCCGTGAACTCCTTAATCATACCTTCAGCTTCAAGAGCTGACAACATATTCAAGTCGAAACATCTCAATTTAGGCCTGCTCTTCATATCTTCTATAAACTTGGTACGGAAAAACCGAAGCACTTCCTTTTTGACCAAGTTCGGTTTTGTTTCCCATAACCCGTCAATCATAATACCCGGTATAAAATTGGCTACTCGTCTCTTATTAATGACCCCGTGATAAAACTTTGTGTTATCGTCTCCTTCCATAGCCCATTTACACCTCGACTTCTGTTTCATATCTTTTTGTTTCAAGTATTCTAATTCAGAAATTCTTCTTTTAGCTTCTTCCATAACCCATAACTCCACTTCTGATAATTGACGATCTTCCTTAGCCATATCTAAATGCATCAGCTCCTTCTCCAGGCCGATCTTTTCTTCCAACTCTTTAGCCATACAATCATCTCTCCATTCCAAAATTTGTTCATCACACATAAATCAGGAACTCCATCCCATTGAACATCTACCATAGCCTTAGCCACAACCTCTTTAAAATCCTCTCTATCAAGCCAAGAGTTATAGAATCGAAACGGCTTTGGCCCATAATTCCGCGAAACAATTTTTAAAATCAGAGGAGTATGATCCGAAAGATCCCGAAACAACGCTCTATATTCAGCACTAACCCACTTCATCATGAAATTCCAATCTACCGTAATACGATCGATCCTACTCAACTTAGCCCCGGAGGAAAAAGTGAATTTCCTTCCTTTTAACATGTACTCGTGAAGATTAACCTCCTCAATGAAGTCATTGAAATCTTTAGACGTCGTCGCATTAAATCGGGAATTCTTCCTATCATCCTTACTCCTAACCACATTGAAATCCCCTGCTACAACCCACATATCCTCCTCTGATCCTTTCAAACCAGCAATCTCATTCCACAGAAGACATTTACCCACATTAGTATGGGGAGCGTAGACGTTAATAACATGAATAATATCCCCACTACCTTTAATATTGCCACTCACCATCAACCAATTCCTCGCTTTTTTAACATCAATCACCGAAAAAATAGAAGGATCCCACAAAGTGACTAAACCCCCCGATCTTCCGCTGGCTTCAACACCTTCTGCTCGAAAATTACCTAAACCCCAAAAACTCCAGAAATCAACACTTGACAAGTCAGAGCATTGCGTCTCTTGAATTAGCATACAATCGATTTCATTAACCCTTCTCAATCCCCTAACCCAGCTTTGTTTTCTTTGAAAACCCATCCCCCGTATATTTAAGGACATCAAACTCATGGTTCCACACCTTGAAAACCTTCCAACCTAATTGTTTCACTTACATTTGCCAAACAAAAAAAAAAAGTGCCATTAAATACATCTATAAAAATATGCGACACACAAAAAAAAATGTCACTAAAACCTTTTGGTGGCACTTTTGTTTTTGCCACAATACACAAAATGATTTTTGTGGCACAAATTTTGTGTCACTAAAACTACTGCAAGTTGCATATAAGCAATGTTTTAAAAACAGGTAAATACTAACCGGTTATACCGGTATTGCTGTTTTCGGATAAAAATCTGGTAGGAAACACTCCTGTAAATCCGGTATACCGGTTTGAACCGCTATACCGGTACCGACGTATGTTAGTTTTTGTGTTATTTTTACATTTTAGATTATTTTTTTATCAAGGAAAACTTTTAAAAAATTAAAACCTTTAGTTTATCTTTTGGATTATTTTTAAATTATTCATTAACTTTTTTATAGTATTTTAGTATGTAATTTTGTACTTTTAGATTATTTTTTGTGTTAATGATGTAATTTCTGAAATTATATAGCTAAATAATCAACCCGATTGAACCGCTCGGTACAACGCGGTTCAACCGGTTGAATCATTTTTTAGTCAAATCAGGTATAATTAAAAAAAATGGTTTTTAAAACATTGCATATAAGTACTACTTTTAGTGGCACCTTTGTCTTGTGCCAGAAATCTAGTGTTGGTAAAAACTCTTTTCAGTTCAATATACATTATATTCAGTAACATTATAAAAATATAAAAATAAAAACTAAATGCGGAAATCATAATATCATAACTTCGTTAATAAGTTCAATTCAAAACACATTCCAAATGTTAGGGCATAAAGGGCCCTTGTAGAGTTTAGTTTTCTTTCACTGATTTTAACCAATCCTGCAATGCCACATCACTTCACTGATTTACTTCACTGAAACACTTTTTTGTAGGCAGCACTCCACTAATTATTTCATTATATTTCATTTAAAATTGAGAAAACTAACTGTTGTACAGTCAGACGGTAATTAATTTTGTTACCGTTACATTTAAACCGTTGCAACCATTGGAATCTGTTCCGTTACGGTTTGGTCTATAAAAACACCTTAATCCAACACAACAAAATCACATAATAACCCGGTTATACTTTAATCGTTTCGTAAAAATGGACCCGTTGAATGCAAATGAGGATATCGCGTTAACGAGGGCCTACCTCGTAGTGAGAAACACATGGGTTCATGAAGTCGATACCCCAATTTCGTTTTGGCACCGGGTGTCGGGGATATTCAATAATTTAACCGGCACAAATGACCGCTCCAAGGATTCGATCGTCCGTATGTGGTTTCTTCTCTGGTCCAGGTGTCTCCGTTGGAACGTCCTTTATGAAGCCACGATGGAGAGACACCCTAATGTTCAAGAAGACATTGCAATCCAACTCACTCGTGGCAGCTACTACCGTGAACAAATGACCAACTTCACCCATTTTGCGCCATGGCGATTGTTGCGAGATATAATTAATAATTAATGTTTACGGTTGTTTAATGTTTATGTTGTAATGGTGTTTAAATTTTTAATGATAGCTCACCGTGTTTATGTTATGTGAAAGTATGATTTGTATAGGGTAAAACATAAACCAAGGTCAAAATGTAAACGGTCAAAAATAAAACACGGTCAAAATATCACGGTCAAAGGTGAAGGTAAAACGTGGCATATTATCATTGGTCAAGAAAAAGAATGTTTCTTTGTACCAGCACGGTAACAACAACCAGAAAACGGTCCACGTGAACCCTACCAGCACATGTGGCGGTGGTGTTACCGTGCTGGTAAAGGGGTACCCGTGCCCAATTCTGGTAGCGCCCCGTCCCCCCTTAGCAAACAAAAGTGTTAAAAGTGTCACGGCGTATTCCAAATGTTTATAAGAGGAGTCAAAATTAATGTTCTTTCGGGCAGATATTTCCCTATCAAAAACTCAGCTTAGCATGACATAAATCTTGTTCTCTCTCTTCCACACAAGGCTCACATGTTGTCAACTCTGCCATCATTAACCATATAATAATCAAGCATTAGTAGCGCAACCAAGGGCGAAGTATACTTGGGGCCAGGGGTGGCCCTGCCCCCCCCCCCCTGTTTTTTTGCGTAGTAGCGGAAATTTGCGATTTTCTTAGGTAAATTGAGTCCGGGTTGAGCCCGGCCCCCGCCGATTTTCCACTACCGACCGAAAAAAAATTGAGTTCGACCCCCGCCGATTCCGAAACCAAGCTTCGCCACTGAGTGCAACATATATGTAACTAGAAAAAGAAGTATGCTTTAAGCTATAATTATAAAAATTAGCATAGAAACCATCTGTGCTATCCTAAAAAAGGAGCCTTATGAGCAGTCATTATGAGTTACACACCTGAATATTGAAAATTGGAAGCATGTTACTCAGATGGATCAGAATTGCATGCAATGTAATCTCATATGTGACTAGAAAATAAAGGAAATTAAATAACATATGCATGTCTGCTATATGAAGATCCAAAAGGTTTATGAGCTACATAATTAAAATGTTTCGCATTGTTAGGATCGGAGAACACACACGTACACGAACACGAGTATTTACGTGGTTCGGTCTAAACTGACCTACGTCCACGGGGGCAACTGGGGTATTCTTTCTATTGAGTGATACTAAGATTACAAGTACAAGGGATATATTTATAGGCCTAAATTAGGGTTACACCATTTGCTAATCTTGCTTAACAAGTTAAACAAACTGGGTCGGGCCTATATATGGGCTGAAGACAACATCTCCAACAATCTCTCACTTGGTGTCTTCGGACCACGAACTGCACCATCTCTTCTGTACTTCTGTAAATAAGATCTCCCGTCTGATCTTCAATGCACCTCCAGTTACCCCGATCTCCTCAACACTATTCCTGGAGACCAGTTGAAGCTCCCCTAAGCTCCAACTCATCAGTCATGGTTGTGTCTACCACTGACCCATTCTCTGTCTCTACTGGCTCCCACTGACACGAACTGCCGGATCCTGAAACACCTTTGAGAATAAACACTCTCCATATTCAGCAAGTAATCCATTGGAGAGATTTTATCAGCTGGAATATTGGTTCTTCTGACCTAATGTCGTCTAGGAATACCGACTGAAGCACAACCAGTGCTCCCACTGCCGCGAAAATCTCTGACTGGTCTACCTGAACCTTTCCACGCCCGTTCATCCCGAATCTGACGTGTGACTCTAGGTTTCTCACTTGCAAAGACAACCTTCTTCTGCCACGAGATTCTGTAAACCCGACTTTGTTTCTCTTCTGAACTGGGACGGTCACTCCCTCAGACGGTAAACTAACCATGTATAGCGAACCTCGTTCTCTTCCTCGAGCTATGACAAGATTTCCATTGACAACTTTCCACTGCCCATTTCCGAACTTAACATCATGCCCCTGATCATCCAACTGCCCGATAGAAATTAATCTCTTCTTCAAACTTGGAATGACCCTGACATCTTTCAAAGTCCATGAGCTGGCTGAAGTCTTCAAATCTACGTCACTCATGCCCGTAACAACAAGAACCTCGTCGTTCGCCAGTCTTACCTTACCAAAGTCACCTTTCTTCAAATTCTGCAATGCTTCACTGCTGTGGGTAGCATGAAATGAAACACCAGAATCCATGACCCAAGAGACTCACTGCCTTCCACTGAGTTCCAATGCATCAAACCCAGACACATTCCCAGAAGCAGAATTTCATATATATGACATCGACTCTAATAAATGTCCATACCTCCATGCAGCCCCAACAAGTCAACTATGCCAAGCTCCCACTGTCCCTGTTATCCCAACCATCTAACAAGCAAACGGTTATAACGCAGCAGAGCTTTCATGAAATCAAGCGGTACCAAGGGTTCTATGACCGTATACACGATCGGTTAACGCAAACCCTAACCGAAAGATCATCCAACTAGCAGTAGTTCACATGACTTGCCACTAACTTTTTTTTTCTTGTGTCTCATTACCAGCAAACCTGCTGGTTCCATTTACTCCAAGTGTTACCAATGAAAGAAAACAAAGCTACCAAATCGCTTATACCGTTTTCTTTTACCTTGCGAAACGAACCCAATCCAAAGCCACCTGCTCGATTTCCTTCTGTTCGTTTTTTCTGCAACCTGGTTGAACTTTACACCCGGATTCACCAACTAAAATCTGTACCGTTAAACTTGTCAATTTTGCACCTTTCGTCTTCTGCCATGATAACACAATAACACGACTAACGAAACCAAATCGAACAAGCAAACCAACTGAGAATAATAGCACCTGATTAATAATCACTGGTCGATGATCTTGTTCTCTGGCTTTCACAAACGGCTCTTCAAAACACGTTGGTCAAATTGATCCAAAACCCCATCTATCTTGGCTTTCACTACCAAAATAATATTCCACCTCCTCCCCACTTTCTTCTTCTTTTCGTTTTTTTTTTCTTGAATGGTGAGAAAAAAAATAGTTTCTTGGTGTAGGCACGTACATCAATACCAATTATTACTACTTCTTAGCCACGAAAAAGAAAAAAAAAAGTTTCCTTCTCCAAATCAAAACAACCCTGCTCCTTTTTCTAAAAAAGACCATGCGCACGCAAACGAGCTAGCAGCAAAACGGAGTAGTCCTGCAAATCCGGCAATGATTCGCGACTGGTCGGAACCCTAACAAGGTCAGGAGGCAGCAGCGCGACTGAGGTGACGGACTGACGGGTGGAGGGTGGTGGGTGACGGGTTGGAGAGGTGACTGACGGGTGTCGATAATCAGGTATGTGTTCTTCTTCTCTTACGCCTGCCCTCCGCCGACCCGACACACCTACCGGCGGAGGCTATCTTCTCGAGCCCTAGGTTCTGATACCAGTTGTTAGAATCGTAGAACACACGTGCACACGAACACAAGATTTTACGTGGTTCAGTCTAAACTGACCTACGTCCACTGGGGCAACTGAGTATTCTTATTATTAAGTGATACTAAGATTACAAGTACAAGGGATATATTTATAGGCCTAAATTAGGGTTACACCATTCGCTAATCTTGCTCAACAAGTTAAACAAACTGGGTCGGGCCTATATGTGGGCTGAAGACAACATCTCCAACACGCATAATCCAAATAGATGGCAAAAAGATTGACCACTCTCATCGAGAACTAAAGCAAGGAGGCGTCGACGGAGGAGGAAGCGATCACGGTGACCCTTTGTAACTATCAAATGATTTACAACGGCAAACAATTTGATCACGTTAAGGTGTGGAAAATAATGAGAAAGCATCCTTAATGGCCAAGATAGTATTTTTTTTAAATCTAATTATAAGAATCCGTGTATTTTTTTTATTTAAATGAAGTTTCTTTTAACTAAGTTTCTGTAATTTGTTTGTTTTCTTTAGTTTGAATTATGTATTTTTTTTTATGAAAATCTAATTAAGTATTTTTAGTTACTTAATTTATTTTTTATTTAAAAAAATCTAAGGAGGTTAAGGGGGACGGAGCACGAGCCCTATATAACCTAGGGTGCACCAATCTCCTCACACCATGTCATTTCAACCTCAAACTAGCCTAAGGTAGCCTAAATGCCGGAAACGCTAAGTCCAAAGTTAGCTTGGAACCAAGGACCCCACCATTTTACTCTACTCACAAATCACACACACCCCATGAAATGATCCCTAGCACAAAAAAACACCACTTTTTCTTCGGCTTCTCTCTCCTTTCTCTTCGGCTTCTCTCTCCTTTCTCTTCGGCTTGCCTAAGCCGATTTATGTAACCGAATTCCGAAGCTGAGGGTGTCGGAACAGTGTAGCCGATCGGCTACACAAACCGCTCATCTCTAACCGAGGCTCCCTGTCCCCTCTAAGAGTGATTTTATGGTGTTAACGTGGTTTAGGTAAATATGACGTGATAGTAAATAAAAGAGCACCAGCCCACCTTGAAATATAACACATTTGTCATTGTCTGTGACGAACCCAATGTAATTCTTACACGTTTTTTTTTTATGAAATTGAAAAGAAACTAATAAGTGGAGTTTTTTTCCATACTTTTTTTTTTTTGAACGATCAACAAATTATATTATTTCACCAAGCTAGCGGGATACTAGCATTACGCCATACATAATAAGATAGCACCAAAATAAAACAATCACCAACCAACTCTAGAGAGATTAAAACTACCCCAAACATCCCAATCTAAGGATGATTGATTCGCCCTCGCCTTAACCCAAAATAAGCTAAGGGACTTAATGTCACCAAAAACCGTATTGATTGATACACGCTTTTGATTAAATACGGCCTCATTTTTGTATTTCCAAATGCACCAAATTGTTGTAAGAATAATCGCATAGAACGCCTTTTTTGTCTTCGCAGAACCACCAACATGAGAATGCCACTCGAGTATATCTTTGAAATGGAAAAAAATAGGCGGACTCACTTTACACCATTGAGCAACCAGGGACCACAAAGCCTGCGAGAAAGCACACGACACGAAGAGGTGTTCCGTCGTCTCAGCATAATCGCCACATAATCTACAAATTTCCGACCCCACATGTACATTCCTTCGAGCCAAAGCACACTTAGATGGAAGTCTATCCAATTCAGCCCTCCAAGCCAGGATAAGCGTCTTCGACGGGACCCAAGAATTCTTCTTAATAATGAAATCAGCCTGCGCAAACCTGGAAACATGCAGCCTGCTCTTCAGTTCAGCCACGGAGAACACTTCGCTGCAGCCGAGCGTCCACCTCCAGCGATCTTCAGCGGGCTGCAGCACCGGGACAGCAAACAGGTTCAGAAACTGCTGCAGTTCGGCCTGTTCAGCAGAAGAAAATACATTACGGCTCCACTCCCAACCCCACCCCGAACCCGACTGCAAAACACGGTCAGCAACCATCGCCAATTTGTTTTTTTCCAGAGCAAAGAGAGCTGGAAACGCAGCAGCCAGAGGCAAGTCTGCGATCCAACAGTCCAGCCAGAAAAAAACGCCCAACCCATTACCAACCAGCCCATGAATAGCCCAACCCACATCCACCCCACTAGACTTAATTAGGCCCATAGACGCATACACATTCTTCCAAGGCCCCGGAATCGTCAACTTAGTCGGTATCGGATTCCACTCCCTAGAAGAACTATGTATCGCCCAAATAGCCTTCCTCCAAAGAGCATTGGAGTCCACTTTAAATCGCCACCACCATTTTGCCAACATTGATAGATTTGCGTCTTGAAGAGAGCCAAAACCGAGACCACCAAATTCAACCGGAGCACAGACCCTTTGCCAAGCAACCCAATTCATCTTAGCCTTTTCTTCCGAACCACCCCAAAAAAATATCCTTCTAAGTCTATCGAGTTCATCAATAACCTTCCCCGGGGCTTTGAAAAGTGAAAAATAATACATAGGTAGAGCATTAAGGACCGACTTGATGAGTGTAACCCGGCCACCAAAAGATAAAGTCTTCGCCTTCCATATAGATAATTTATTTCTAAAGGCGTCCACGACCGGTTTCCAATTCTTACATAGATTCATGTTCGCCCCTACTTGTAGACCAAGGTATATGAACGGAAATGAACCGGCCCTACATAAGAGAACATCCGCCATGTTATGAACCTCACCATCCACCACTCCTAAACCAAACACACTACACTTTTGAAGATTAGCCTTCAAACCCGACACCAAATAAAAACATCTCAAGATCCGCTTCAAGCACTTCGCATTACCCATCGACCATTCACCAAGAAATATTACATCATCGGCGTATAATAAATGTGTTAATTTCTGCCCATTCGAGCCGCACACCAGACCCCTAAACAAACCCACCTCGCTTGCCTTACGCATAATACCAGAAAGCGCCTCCATCGCCATCAAAAATAAGAACGGCGAAAGAGGATCACCCTGTCTAAGACCACGAGAACACGCAAACTCATGTGTTGGCGACCCATTGATTAAAACCGACGCCCTTGCCGATCTCACAATTGCCATCACCCATTTGCACCACCTCGCCGGGAAATTCATTTGGAGCATAATCGACTCCAAAAAATCCCAATTCAATGAATCGTAAGCCTTCTCAATGTCCACTTTGAATAACATACCCTGCCTTCTTGTCTTTTTCAGCCACCCAACAATCTCATTAAGGATAAGTGGCCCGTCAGTTATGTTCCTACCCCCAAGAAAATCCGACTGCTCGGGAGAAATCAATTTCCCAATAACCATCTTCAACCGTGCCACAAGAACCTTCGAAAGAACCTTGTTAAGACATCCAATCAAACTAATGGGTCTATAATCATGGAACCCGAGAGGGTCGTTCTTTTTTGGTATAAGTGTAATAAAAGACGGAGCACTACCCGGCCCAATCACGCCTTCCGCATAAAAGTCATGAAACAAACGAACGAAATCGTCTTGAAACCCCGCCCAACACCTTTTAAGGAACTTGAAGTTAAAGCCATCCGGCCCGGCGCCTTATCCCCACAACAATCCCACACCGCGTCTTTGATCTCTTGAAGAGAAAACGGTCTACAAAGAAAGTCAGCATCCGAAACCGAGACTTTATTCAAATACGGGCACACAATCTTCGGCCGAACCAACATAGGTTCACGCAATTTCTCCTCGAAAAACACAAAAGCATTATCTTTGATGAAAGTAGGATTAGTCACCCAATCGCCATCTACCATCAACCCATGAATCCTCTTACTCGACACATTAGCACTAATTACCCCGTGAAAGTAGCTCGAGTTCTCATCACCATCAATGGCCCACTTGATTCTCGCTTTCTGTTTCAAGTCCATATGTTTACGCCTATCAAACTCCAACACAAAGGCCTTAGCATCAGAGCGACTATCTAATTCATGAGGCAACAAATCCCTAACTTCCGCAAGAGAGTCCAAATTATTAGCTTCGGCCTTTTTTTGCTTATACACACCATCCGTAGTCGCTCTCTCCACCCTAATCCATTCCTTTATTCTATTCTTCAGGAATTTCAGCTTGGTAGTAATTGCCAAGTCTGATGGTCCCGTGAACGAGAAACCACGACACAATCCATCCACATAATCCACAAAACCCGGTAGTTCAAGCCAAGAATTAAAGAAACGGAACGGGATATGTCCGAAATCAGATGGAACCACTGACAGGATAACCGGGCTATGATCGGAAGCAAACCTAGACAACGCGGTGACCGACGCCTCATTCCACTTAGCCATAAAATCGCTACACACCAAAAATCTATCCAACTTGCTCAATTTCAAACCATTATCCGACATATACGTGAACCGGAGTCCCCCCATATTATATTCCTGCAAATCCGCTCTCCTAATAAAATCGTTAAAAAAAATCCGCATTCGCAGCCACAAACTCCGTATTTTTTCGCTCATGTTGATACCTAACGTCATTAAAGTCCCCTAACAACACCCACATACCGACTTTTGATGCTTTAACTGACAACAACTCCTCCCATACCCTACGCCTTAACCCAGGATCGTTTGGCGCATACACATTACCCACATTTAAAGTAATACCCGAAGCTACAAGCGTACCGGAGGTAATAAGAAAACTCCTATTTTTAACAACCGACGAAACCTGAAAAACCGACGGGTCCCACAAACTAATAATTCCCCCAGACCGCCCCTCCGCAAATACTTGATCAGCGCCAAACCCAGATTTACCCCAAAGAGAGTTCAAATGAAAAAAAGTACCTTCCTTTAGTTTTGATTCCTGAACACCGATAAAGTGCGACCCATGACTTGTCTTCAAACCTCTAATCCAGGATGTTTTTCTGTCATCCCGTACCCCCCGAAGATTTATACTTAAATAATTCATTGATCACCATTAGCAACACCCTCACCATCAACCAACTCCTGTACCTGCCCCTCGAAACCGTCCAGATCAACACCAAAAACAGCCCCTGTCTGGATTGTTAACCGAGTTTCCAATAACAAATCATCCTCAACAGCCGTGACTGGGTCCAAACCGATTGGATTGTTAAGACCCGTCACATGATTGCCGGCCAACGAACGAGCAGCAGCATCCTTTATATTATTCTCGCTACAGTGATTGCTCGAATTAACATTCGGAATGCCCCCCTCCCCATGCTGTGCCGCCACAGAAACCCCATCCAGTTGATGGTCCCTAATTTGTGATTGAAGGTTATTATCATTATTAGAAATATTAGGAATGATAGGTGAACTGTTATTAATATTATCATTATGAAAAACCCCAACCCCATTTAAACCCATATGATGAACACCATTTTGAGTATCATCCACCAAAGTGGCATCTCCAGATGCCCCACCACTCTCATTGTTCACCAAACTTTTGTCCTGTAGTTCATTGACTCTATCAAGAAAGGACCGAGTCTGCTGGCCCAATCCATTATTGAAATTATTCCCTTGAACATCCTCATTGTTTGGACTTCTAGTATGTCTTGGTCTTTTCCTAGAAAATTGGTTAGGGCCCAATGAACCCCCCTGGCCCACTGAAAATGAATCGGCTCTTTTATTCAAATCAAACACCTTTTGAAATTTCTCTGGCCCCACCTCATTATGAGACTCCACATTTATTGCACCACCCCTAACCTTTGATGACCTTTGAAATTCCCCATGAACATTCCTTTCCCCATGCCCATGCAAGGCGGCAACGGAGACTTTTCGTTTCCACCCCCGACACCCACCTGCTCCACCACCACCCTAACCGGAGACACCACCATATCGTCCCCTTCTCGCAGCTCACCCTCCTCCGGCTCCTCCTCATTAGCAACTGAGCCTTCCGATACTGGTGGCTCAGTAAAAACCTTCGACGATAACGATTCCACCATATCGGACATAAACCGGTCTTCCACTTCTGCTACCCATATTTGAACAGAATCTCCATTCCAAACTACGGTCACCTCTTCATCAATCCGTCTATCCAACTTGACGCTAACCCAAACCTTACCTTCAACATTATCAGCCGTTAACCATGAGAACTCCGCGTCTTTGACAACCTTGCCAAACAACTGACCAATTCTGTTGAAAAACGGAGCTTCACGGAGCTGCAGAGGCATCCCACAAATCTTCAGGCAAACTATCCTTTCATACTCTAATAGTTTACCATTCCACAGTTCAGCCGATTGAAGCAACGTACCCCATAATTCCTCCTTTCTTTCAATGAGCTCGAGGGCAGTTCGCTTATCCCTGAACACCAACATAACCTTCAGACCCCCTATAAGACTTACCGGACTTTCCACATACCCTCCGGACTTCATCATGTTCATAATATTTGAAAGAGCCTTGGCATCCTTAGCTTCCCCGATCACCGCTCTCATCACGCAATGTTCCGGGAACATCGCACCCCTTTCATTCACCACCAACACCTTTGTAGACAAAGTTTGAGGACCTGTTACACCTGTGGCAGCCTCCCTGGCCGTGCCCCCAGCCGCCTTGTTAACCGGCACATACCTAGCCATCGGAATAGACGTTGGTCCAGGATGGCCCTGTTGCTGACCCACCGGCTGAACTGGTATTCTCCGGTGATCTTTCCCGAACTTCGCAACCGAGACACCCACCTTAGCTTCAAAAATCTTTACGGTGTTCATGTTTTTCAGGACTTCGTTAATGTTCTTAACCCCCAAGTATCTCACAAAGCCAAACCAATTCCCCCTTGCATCCTTTTTCCTCGCCACGTACGCATCTTTAACTATCCCATGTGGTTGGAAAGCCTTCCAAAGCAAAGTATCTGTCACCCCACTAGGCAAGTTAGAGATGAAGAAAGTTGTTATTGGCCTAGGATCCGTTACCCCCCGGTTGAATTTGGCTCGCCGAAAATCGCTCCCTCTCTGACCTCTCATTCTCTCCTAACATTAAAAAAAAAATAATAAAAAAATAAAAATCCCAGTTTTTTCCCATACTTTTTTTTGAACTTTAAACTTCAATAGAAAACGGCTAAGCCCTTGAAACGAGGGCCGCCAAACAACAAACTACAATATGTACATCGGATTCTTACTCCAATCCTGCCATCTAAGATCACAAAAATTAGTCCTACTTTTTAACCAACAAAAGGACCAAGACTTAATACAAGCGACCATTTCTTGGACTTTTGGCTCCTCTTTGTCAAAGACCGCCTTGTTACGAGCCCTCCAAATCACCCAACACGCCGTCATAATAATACCACGAATTAACTCTTTCTTCCGCTTGGATCCGATAATTAAGGCAGGAAGTGTCATAATGTCTTCAATCCCAAAAAGAAATAAAGGCTGGAGACCGCACCAAGCTTCAACGAACTGCCAAATAGCACTTGCAAACAAGCAGCCGGTGAAAACATGATTTGCAGATTCTTCCGCCGAGTTGCATAACACGCAAACCAAGTCTTCCATCACTATGTTCCTTCTCGCTAACGCCTTTTTAGTCGGAAGACGATCCATCTCAAGTCTCCACGCGTGGATGTTAACCTTAAGCGGAATCCATCGAGTCCAAACCATCCTGAAATTTCTGCTCTCATTCCTTTCACGGCACAACAGCATTTTAACATTTTGAACTGTGAACTTCCCTTTCGGATCAGGATCCCAAACCCACGAGTCTCCATTTCCCGAGTACTTGAACTTTAGGAGAATCTCTTGAAGCTCTTGAAACTCAGAAATCTCCTCAACAGTAGATAAACCCTTCTTCCAGTTTGCCACAAAATAATTGTTCCCGTTTTGGTCCCGAATTCTATCCGCTATCACACAGTTTTTAGACCTTTCTAAGCGAAAAAGAGCAGGCCATCTGTTCATGAGAAGCGACTCACCATACCACTTGTCCGTCCAGAACCCAATAGCCGACCCATACTAGTGTAGTTAGAAAAGTTATTTACCAAAATGGGTAGTTTTAAAAATATTTACTAAAATGGGTAGTTTGATTGTTAAATGCAAGGGAAATTTAATTTCAACTTTCTCTCTCATAATTTTATTGGATACTTTCAATTTATCAACTAATTAATCACTTTTAGCATTAATATTATTAAGTTTTATATTTACTTTTAATTTATAAAGAATAGAATATAAAATCTTAAGAGTAAAAAAATTATCACGCGAGTTTGTAAAAAAAAAAGTTATAACTATCATTTACACCGAAAAATATTGTAATGCATAAATGAATTTATTTTTCTTTTTTTCACGTTGTTAATATTTTTTAGACAACCATCCTTTAAGCTGTTATTTTTTTTAATAATATTTTTAATATATCTAATTGTTTGAGTTGCATTTAATATTTTTATACAGGCTTTGTTTTAGAAGAAACATATTTCAAGCAAACTTCTAATGGAAAATCAGTTAATTTTTTTATATATTTCTAATTTTTTTTTGAACGGCCAACAAACATTTCTGTCCGACTATCCAGGGGAGTCTCCACACTATGGAAAGACCCCCCACGACTAACCCAATGGAGGGCTTATACGTACCTCGGGCGGCTGACGTAGTCAGGCTCGCCCATGCAGTTCCCGAAACCGGGGAAAACCAACCCCTCACCCACCCGTAGGCACGACAGTGAAGGATTGGTAAAACCCGGGCGAGATCAGGACTCGAACTCGTAACCATAGGCCAGGAGTCATCCATCATTTCTCATTATGTCCCTCGTGGGAATCGAACCCGTGACCCCTAAGAGGAATCCTCGGTCCATTCACCAACTGAGCTACTTGTGAAGGAATCTATATTTCTAATTTAATACTAAAATACCAAAAAAAAAAAAAATAGAATAAAGAAGATTAAAAGTAAAAGAATATAAAGGATATCATGTTTGAACAGTTTTTAAATAACTATAACTTCATATGTATAAACATATATCATTTTTATTATAAGTTTATAATATATATTATAAAATAAACTTATAATATTTATGCTAAAAATGATTACATTAATAATTAGTTAATGAATTGAAAGCATCCAATAAGCTTAGGAAAGAGAAAGTAGAAAACTAAATTTTATTGTATTTAATAACTAAACTACCCATTTTGATAAATATGTTTAAAACTACCTATTTTGGTAAATAAGTTTTCTAACTACACTAGTATGGGAAAAAACTCCTAATAAGTGACCCACAAAAGTTTTTTAGTAAGCATCGGTGGGTCAGTGAAGATTAACTTGTTTTCTTTTCTTTTTCACCCCATTTAATAGACTATTTTTGGTTATTATTTTCTTGATTTCATTGATCTCACCTCATAGATTTTTTGTATTGTTTATATATTTTTTTTCTGTAATTAAAAATTTAAAGGACTTGTATCTTGGACAGTTTTGGTGTTACTTCTGTGAAATTCAATACATCAAGTTTTAGAAAGTTACCGATCGTAAAATTTCAATTTGTATCAATTATTTGATATCAAGTTCGAACTAGTCTTAACTAGAAGAGGAAAACTATCTATGAGCTTGAGATTTAAGACCAGGAGCAAAGTCAATCTAGCGAGTACTTTAGTGTAGTTAGAGAGGACAAGATTCAATCCAACCATCTAGTGGACTTTTACACCCTTTGTTTTCTTGTTGGTTTGATCGTTAACTCGGAGATTTATTAGAGGTTATTTGAGGGTAGAATATCTTTAGATCTTGGTTCCAACATAGTTTCTATAGCCAAGTCATATTCAACTTCATCAGTAGGATTCGATGCCTAGGTAGTTGCCTTTCTCATCTCTCATCCTGATATTTTGTCTTAGTGATCCTTAGCTTCCTGGTTGCTTGTGTCTTAGCTTTATTCATCAAAACCTTTTTCATGGCAGTTGAAACAAAGGCCATCGTTTTTTCTTTGTTATAAAGCTTAGGGGTTAGTTAGCTTGGGTGGAGTAGGTAAAAACTGGTTGAGTTAAAGAAGGAATGATTATTCAGGGTGTGGTGGGATATGTGGAAGAGCAGGGGCTCGATGTGGAAAAGTTGGTTTTAGAGGGGTAAACAAATTCTAGTTTAGTTAGGTGAGTGACTTTATCCTCCACGATTTTTGCTAAACCAAAGTCTTCATAAAGTTTTGTTGGTCAAATAAATGATCATTCAATACATATTTCCGGTTTAATGCAAGAATAAAGCAACTTTGTAAGGCTTGTTGAGTTATATGGTGACCCGATAACCGATTCGTTTGAATTTAGTAAGATAAGCAGTTACTTTCGTCGTATGAACAACGCAACTTCATGATCTTCGTAAATCGACGGGCGCAAACGGCACTCAACTTCACGTTTGAAGGGTGTCCACGAAGGGTTCGGGTTTCTTCGATGAGGGATTGGAAGCGAATGGCTTGTTAGGCGGCGTCGATAGCAATGGAGTAAATTAGTTGTTGCAACTGGTCATTGGTGGTGGGAGGTTGGTATCGTTTGTGATGGCTAGGCGGATGGTGGAAGTGGAGTTCGCAAATGAAAGCACCAATTGATGAGTAATCCATAGAGTGGATTAAGCTTCAAAGAATTCAAGAAAAAAGAAGAAAATTTTCTATATATTTTTTGTCCCTTCCTCACATGGAACCACTAACTCCTATCGTGCAAACATGAAAATATGCTAAAGACTAATTTAACAATACAAACAACTAAAAATGGAATCTATTAAACGTGCAAAATTCTTGGACTCAATCTCCAAAACGGGCCGTCTTCTTGATATCTCCCTTGGGCCTTCCTTTCTGGGCTGAATTGTTTATAGGGTAGGGCCTGGCTCGTATCAAAGAAAAAACAATGTTATAAAAACCATGAATTCCATTTATAAAAATTAAAAACCATGGATATATTTAGCATTTAAGCAATAGGAACCTTTATAAAAAGAAAACTTCCTCACTTTTCCTTCACTTTATTTTGTTTAAAAAAACAAAAAAAAAATGTTATTCTACTAGCAAAACTATTATTAAAAGAGTAACTAGAGTTACCATTAAAAAAAAATGCATAATTGTTTGAGAAAGTGTAGGGTACAAAGTCCCTTATCCTACAAAGTGTAGGAAGCCACAAAATGATGCCACGTGGAACTTGTCTGTTATAACTCTATAACTGATTAGAGGGGTAGTATAGTCAATTGGACATATCAATTAATCACGTTTATTATCAAATCCCTGTTTTATCGTTCATCAATATTTCAAATTTCATAACTGATTCCATAATATACGATTATCATTTCTTACCATATTCAAAAATCTACAATCATCGTCGATCACTGATTCAAATTTTTTACGAAAAATCATAATCAATTTGCTGAGTTCTTCACCATGTTCGGTATGTACTCTGTTTTTATTGTTTTCAATTAATCGTGATCTTACTCTTAATTTGTGTTTTCAGATCTAAACAATGAACCTGAATTCTTATTCGATGAAGAACATGAAGTTTCTACTGTTTTTTGAAGTTTTTTTAGATCAGTGATGAAAACAGAGGTTGAGCATTCCTTTAAAATTTTTTGATGTTTTGTGGATTTGAAGATAATCATTTGCGTTTTAGTATGTTTTATACATGCGTTTTGATGTATCTGGTGATATTATGTTTAGGATAACATTCAAATGCGTTTTAATATGTTTTAACATGCGTTTTGTTGTATCTGGTGATATTATGTTTATTGATAAGATTCAAATGCGTTTTATTATGTTTTAACATGCGTTTTGATGTATCTGGTGATATTATGTTATTAACTACTGCTGAATCAAACCACTGATGGCCTAACTTCTGATGAGCAAACTACTGATGAAACATTGATACACATGCGTTTTATGGGCTTACAAATGCATTTTAACTACTGCTGAATCAAACCACTGATGGCCTAACTTCTGATGAGCAAACTACTGCTGAATCAAACCACTGATGGCCTAACTTCTGATGAGCAAACCACTGGTGAACATTGATACACATGCGTTTTATGGGTTTACAAATGCGTTTTAACTACTGCTGAATCAAACCACTGATGGCCTAACTTCTGATGAGCAAACTACTGCTGAATCAAACCACTGATGGCCTCACTTCTGATGAGCAAAACCACTGATGAACATTGATACACATGCGTTTTATGTGTTTACAAATGCGTTTTAACTACTGCTGAATCAAAACCACTGATGGCCTAACTTCTGATGAACATTGATACACATGCGTTTTATGGTTTACAAATGCGTTTTACTTTTTTTTTTAACATTGATACACATGCGTTTTACTTTTTCGTGATGAGCAAACCACTGATTATCTAATGCATTACTAAATTCATAAAACGCCTCTACTAAAACTTCAAAACGCATCTGCAACTATAGATCACCAAAACATCATACTAATCAGTAAAACGCCTTTACTTTTTTCACGTCCTTCACATGTTTTAGGTTTTTAAAGTAAAATCATGAAGTAAAATTAAAGTAAAATACGATCAAAATACGATCAAAATTAAAGTAAAATCATGAACAATTCCTTACCTGATTTGCGTTTTTGGAGGCATATTTTGTTGATATGATTTAGTGTTTCTCCGATGCTCTGTTTTTTATTTTTGGACTTCGGTGTCAGTTTTGATTTTTGGAGAATCAATCGCACGCATAAAATGAAGTAACCGTCAATTAATGAGGTTGATTTGGGCGCTGGATTAAAAAATTCAAATTATTTTAGTTTGTAATTTGTCTGTTTTACCCTCAAATTGATAACTTTCATTAATGACAAACGTGGGTAATTAATGTACGAGGTTTTCCTTATAAAACGCAGAAGGTGGGAGATGGAGGGCCAGGATGGCTTCTCACACTTTGTAGGTTAAGAAGGCTTTGTACGTTAGCCGGCCTCTAATTGTTTTTACTTTTTACATCTAGAAGCACAGAAAAAAAAATCTAAAATTCTTATATTTAGTATGTTAAGATATATGTGTATCTAATCGTTTACCAATTATATAAATTTATATTAAATACTATATAACTTCTTTACAAAAATAAAGAAAGCAAATCCTCTTACGTTGGAGTGGCACCCTCCTTACTTTTTTGATAGGAGGTGAGGAGTTCGAGTCCTACCAGCAACAAAATGCTGCTTGTAGGCCAGGTTTTATCACAGTGGGCCTTCGGGTGGCAAATTTTCTATGGAAACTGGTGTGAAATTATTGGTGGACCCGGGTTATTCTCGGAGTACTCCTTTGTCTAATGGGTACTTCGAAAATGCTCAGTATTAATTTGTTGGCACTTAAAAAAAACAAAAAATGAAGAAAACAGTTACTAAAAATATTTTCCCAAAAAATGAAAAAACATTCTTTTGGTGATGCAATCATTTGGATAAGTTTACGTAATCTAGTAGATGTAGTCAGATTCTTCCAACCAAGAAAACCTCACAACCAAAACAAACCGTAATCAGACAAAGATTTTGCTACCATATATTCATAGCGACAAAACATCAAACACTTGGTACGCATCACACTTTCGAGTGATGATATTACCTTTCGCCAAGCTAGGCACACTTGCTCTCAAAACCATTTGCAAACCAATCGCTAAACGAATCAAGAAAGAGACTGGTCGTCATCCTCAGTTCCGTTACTCAATTATTAACTTTGCCCAGGTAATTAACATTCCGTTTTATTTAAAGATATCTGCAACTGCAACTTATTTATTGTGTTTCTTTTTAGATGTTATTGTGTGATTGGTCTTATAATGTTTAGATACAATTGGGTTTTTAAGGTGACCCATTTTGTTGAATTAATTTATGAAGGAATATGTTGGTTGCATTGTGATAATATAGTTAAACTGGTTTGTTTAAGTTTGTTTGATCAGTTTAAAATTCATGAATTATGTTTCAATTGGGGTGAGCAAAGAACCGAATTAACGGACGTAATTGAACCGAAAAATTAACCGACGGTTCGGTTAAGTCATAATCCACATCAATATACATGGTTTTAAAAAACGGGTGAGGCGCGCGCCTTAAGGCGAAACGCTAAGAAAATGAATCTGAGGCGTGCCTCATGGGGTTCAGATTGCACGTGCGCCTCGGCTGCTCCTCAGCCCTCAGGTGGTTTAAGCTTTTTTTTATGCGTGTTTGACTTTTTGGGTCAATTATTTTATTTTTGTTGTGTGTTTTTTATGTTTTAGACTTTTCTAGGTCAATTATTTTATTTTTTATAAGATACATAATTTTTATATTTATTTTTTGACTGCGCCTCGGTTCGCCTCAAGGATCGTTTCCGTTCTTTTAAACTTTGGGTATATATTTACCATATCGTTGCATTATAAGGGAAAAATAATGTTTGAGTTAAAAGAGGGCTACATCAAATTCCTTAAACATCATCTTCATCCATAAAATTATATGGAAATAAAAAGTAGAATCTTATATATATGCCAATTTGTTACCATTTCCCATAAAATTACAAGGTTAAGAGCATTGCATATATTTGTGAGTGAGTGCTGCATATTTTAGGAAGTGGTTGTGAGTGGAGAGAGAAAATTATATTATTATTTTTTTTTTTTGAACGGCCAACGGTACCACCCATAACGAAGCCCCCCGCACCCTTCAGGTCCGGTCCCCGGCCCCCCCCCCCTAAGGTCCAGCCCCTCATTTCAGAATAACCCTACTTTGAGTGAGATTCGAACCTGTGACCTCCCAGGGCAGGAACCCCACAAAGTGGGTAAACCTTCCCACCTCCATTGCAACCACTAGGCTACAACATCATTGGCTAGTGGAAGAAATTGTTCCTCCACATTTATTGAAAAGGAGAGAAAATATAGAGAGAAATTGTAGTGATTTTTAGTTTAATTATGTGGACCGGAAACCTATTGTGAATGCTCTAAGGAACTAGATGTAGGAGGCTTAAAGAACATTTTTGTAACGAAACGATGGTTTTAGTTAAGTTATACGGATAAGGAAAAGGAACATGCTATGAATTCCCTCTAGTTACTGACTTGACAGAACCGGTTATATAGTGTATTGTTGTGATTAAGAACAGCCAAGAGGAGGGATCATTTGATCACACCAGTTAATCTAGTTTCTTTAAGTTTGTTCAATCGATTTATAAGTCATGAACCTAGTTTTAAATAGGGGTGAGCAAAAAACTGAACTAAACGAACCGAACAATTAACCGATGGTTCGATAAATCCATAACTGATAACTGAAAATTTTAGTTCGTTTCGGTGTGTTGAACAACCGCATAAAGTAGATTACGTAATATCTCAAACTGGCGGATCTAGAAAATAAAACAAAGGGTAACATTTTATAAAAATCATTTTAAGGGGTAACAAAAAATTTGTTTTAGGGGTAACATTTTATAAAAATACCTTAAAAAACAAAAATTTTCCACTTCGCCAGGATAAGGATAATCCAGGGGTAAGAAATTTCGATTTTTCGACCCCCGAAATTAGTGATTTCCGACCCCCCGAAGTCTCGGGTCAAGCTTCGCCACTGCCCCCTAGTTCTTTGCTGTATCCACCCCTGCGACTCAAAGAGTCTAGGGATGGTGAAGTGCATGATGTTATTAGGCCGTTAGCTAGGAAGTAAGTTTGCAGCATGTGGTAGCCAAATTGGTAGTTGTATTCTGCTCTGTGTTCCCTTGTAATTTGTTTTTAGGGATTCTATTTATTATTGTTGTTTTATATAATTCCCACATATACATATTCTTAGATCTTATGTTGCTTGTGCCAAAATACTATGCAGGCTAATCATCGTTTCAAAACGAAGTTGCAAAGGCGAATATATGGTCATGCAATAGATGCTGCTATTCGCCCCCTTAACGAGGAAAAAGCTGTCCAAGCTGCTGCAGATCTTCTTGGGGAACTCTTTGTGTTCACTGTAGTTTTCCTTCAAAAGTCTTTCTTACACACACACACATACATACACTAGCACATATTATTCATTCACATCCACCAGACTATTTTGTAAAAAAAAAAAAAAAAAAAAAAAAAAAATTATACTTGATATAGATTATAGAATTTACTTACTTAGGATCCAACTTATGCAGGTTGCAGGAACCGCTCTTATCTTAGAAGTCCAAAGGAGTTCAAAGGCAGAAGCTAGGAAGGAAGCACTTCGAAAACAAGAACTTGAGGTTAATATTATATTTTTCTTTTTTATTGGATTGATATTAGATTTAGAAGGTGTTTGGGATTGCGTTTTGAATCTAATTTTTAGATTATTGCGTTTTGAAAACGCAGATAATCAGTTTTTAGTGTTTGGGGTTGCGTTTTGAAAACGCAGATAATCAGTTTTCTAGGCTACCAAAACGCAATAATCTATAAGCAGCTCCACCTCTGCTTTCCAAAACGCATAATCTGTTTTGAATAATCAATCCCAAACACCCCCTTAGTGATGTAAAACGAAGCTGAAGCCAGCATTCGGGATGGGAATTAGGGTATGGGTCGCTTTATAACATTTCAAGGGTTTGGGGCGGGTATCGTATTAGATGATACCTGCTTGTTTAGCCGAACCCTTTTCACCCACATCAATGCTTAATTTATTAAAATATTTTATAATCTTAGTAAATATACAGAAACTTGAGAGTGTTGAGTTTTCGATATTTCATTAAGAAAACAATTGCTTCTAATATCTTGTAGGCTTTGAGACAACGTGATGACGATCTTGCTAGAGAAATCGAGATGCTCAAATACAAAATTAACGAAATAGAACAGAACGCCCATGGACACGGATCATCCAGCTTTTTGAATTTTAGAAACCCTCTTTTGATCGAAGGCGGGAACAGCAAAGGGATCTAACTACATGAACACTTAAACTTGTTTGAAACTTTTCCAGGCTCTTGATCAATCCGTTATACACATAATGGGTCAAGTGATATGGTAACTCGTCGCCTGTAGACATTTCTGTTATATAGCTATAGGTATGCATTGTATTTATATGATTCAACCATTCAAAACTGTTGATGAATAATCATTCTTTTGAAAGATGATGACTTTTGAAGAACTAGAATGTGTAAGATAACTGGTTTGTGGCAACCTGAAACGTCATAATACTGTTGTCAACTATCTGTCATGTCGCAAAGGTTAACCGTGTTAACAGAATTGTTAGCACCAGCCTATATTGGTATCAAATCTGGTCAGGAGATTACCTAGCGACGATGGCCTTCTTTGACAAAAGGCTTGGAATTCGTGGGGTTTCCGATGTTTTTCTGAAATGTCGCTAATGTATAGGTGATTTGCGACATTTCATGAATAGTGAGGGGGGGGGGGGGGGGGGGGGGGGGGGGTTAAAAGGGTGTAGATGAAAAAAGTATTTACCAAAATGGGTAGTTTAAAAAATATTTACCAAAAATAGGTGTTTCCGCGTTTACGCCAACTCAAGAATGCAATAGGACCCGGTTTAATGATATCAATATCGTGCGTATACAATATAGAAAAGATAAAAACTATAAGGCTACCAACAACAGAACAAGTTATTAGTAACCTGTTACTTGTTTTTACAACATACGGATGACTCCTTATTCGAAAGACAAGTTACAGAAAACAAGGCGGTTTAGCCAGGCATTGTATGACCGTTAAACTGAGGACCATGCATTGGCATCGACCCAATTGAAAGCGATTGGTCCCAAGAAAGCATCGGGGATGCCAAAAGAGGACACCAAAGAGAGCGCATGTGGTCTTAGTTCACTGCACAGTTTCAGAACCTCTTTCCTAACCACTGCAGCGTTGTCGGTTGATAAGTAGCCGTATCGAAGAAACGCTGCATCTTCTTCCAACACGATTGTGGTGTACATTGATCTCATTAAACCTAATACACTCTGCAACAATGTTCAAAAGTTATTGAATATAATTTTTCTTAAAAATGAGTTACACGGACAGAAAGCGTGGTTAAGTTTTCGTGCTTATCACATAAACCATCCGTATAGTTTACTCTTCAAATTAAAAGGAACAGAAGGTTACCTTCAAAGGACCTTTTGGTACGGTTGCTTCAACATCAAGGTATGTTTGTAAGATCAAACGATCCGAGAAGGCTCTGCCCAAATCTTCAGCAGTTTGATAAGTCTTGACGGCACAAAAACACGAAAAACAGGATCAAGAAAGATAACTATATATGTATAAAAGTGAATATTATTGAAAGACTAGTAATGAGGATTCACCACTGTGAATATATGCTCTTTGCTTTCTCCTTGAGCTTGGTGTTGTGAAACTTCTGTAACAAAACGGTGCAATAGATCTCTCTCTCGAAGACAAAAGATGTCGGTCTGCAACCAAATATACATTTTTAAATGTACTAAACCAGACAGAAATAATCAAAAGTATACGTTAACCGGTTTGTCTCTTTTAATCCTTAAAAGGTAACCTACACAGCGCAAGCTGTTTTTTTACCTGGTCCCACTGGTTAGCAGGGTATTATTGGATGGTGAGTCGACGAAGAGCTCTTACAGTTATCAAAACAATATTTATGAAAAATAAAAAAATAAAAAAAATAAATAAAAAAAATTTACTGTTACCTGAAATTGAGTGGTTCTGAGGGTAGAGCTTGTGAGCTGAGTAGGGATAATAGGGGCGGGTTTATTCAAGTGTTCTAGTCCCAAACCTCGGATCGGTTTGTTCCGTTTCTTGGCTGCCAAAAACTCGGCCAGGAGTGCCTTACTAATCTGCGTTCACGTATGTAAATCAAGATTATATTAATCCATGAAGCTGTCAAAATGTAATTGAAACGAATATCATTTTTAACTAGAAATTTTCAACTATGTTACCTGTTGCATCAGAACATTGTTGTCACCTTCAAAAGTCAATTGCACGTCATACTCGCTTTTTAGATGACCAACGTGATTTTCGGTTTTTAAACCTTGCCCTCCACAAGCCTCCCGACATTCCTTATGACCGAAAATCAACAAAACGCAAAGTTAGGATCATATAGAATTTTGAAAAAAAAAAAGTAAATAATTAAAAGTATTATTAGGAATTACAACCTGAAGGGTTCGCATGCAATGCCAGGTTAAAACAGCCTTGAGTGCGCTAGAAACAACATGAACGGTTTTGATTGATTCCGGCGTTCTTTTCACATATATCATTTTCAAATAGTTGGAAGCAAAACTCAGAGCATATCTGCCAAACACAAGAAATACAAGGTTAGTAATAGGAGTGTCAATCGTGTCGGGTTGGCGAGTTGCATCATTGTATTTGTATCCAAACACGACATATATTTATATTTAATGGTGGCGTTCAAAGACATCAACCCTAACCCATACAATCCTTAAAACTCATGTAAACACAACCCATTTATTTAAACAAGTTAAACGGGTTGATGACAAGTCGTAAATGGATTGTAATCAACTTGAAAACATGCTAAACGGGCTGGATGGTTGTAATAAATGGCTTAAACGGGCCATTAATGGGTTTGCGAATCAACTTGTTTAACGGGATGTGTTACATAGGTCAACCAAAATGCGACCCATTTATTAAACAAGTTAGATATGACAACCCAAGTTTTTTTATTATTTTTATGTTGTGTTTCTGCCTTTCGGGTCATGTCAACAATTGCCACCCTTAGTCGAGAAGTGTTTTAAACAAACATAAAAAAAGCGTTTACAAGACAATAATATAATTTCATACAAAATTTTATTGTAAAACGTATTTATTTGATACTTACGTCTTTGCAAGAAGAGGCAATAACCGCCTCTGATGACTAGGATAATCAAGCAGAAGAACTTCGGGTTCATTCGGTCTAATTGAAAAGGCCCGCCTTGATAAAGAGTACCTTATTGCAATTGCTAAACCAATCTAAACAACACAAATTGTAATTAAAATTAGAATCCGAACTAAAACTGTCGTAAAAATAACAAAGACGTGGTATATAAATGTGCAGATTCTCGAACCTTGGTTGTGTTCATTGAACTTGCAGCAATCGTTACACGGCCGGATGTTAGAGGGGCCAAAAAGGCTGCAAATCTCTGAAATCACAAGTATCAAACATGAATGTGTAAAGTACAAAAACGTTTTAATAGTTTGCTTTTCTTGCGTTTTTTCTTGCGCTTTTCGTACACTGCTCGCCTAGGGTTACATAAGGCGCACGGATTTGCGCCTAGGTTCGCTTTGCGCTTAAGCCAAGATAACTTTAAATGGATAAATACAACGTTCTAAATATATTCACTAACCTGATCTGGATCTTTTATCGCACTCAGATATTGACCATCTGGTGACACATCAGCAACTGAATTCAACAAGTTCTCTCTAGGTATCCTAAGATTGTCAAACCTGAAACATATGTAGACTCGAGATTAATACAAACCCTGTCAAAATGGTCGGGTAAGGTCATCTAACGATTAGAACGTCTGAAAAAATATATATATAAAGTTATAAACTACACATGTATGGATTTTTATTATTCATACCAGATTCGACCATTGTCAACACCATTCAAACCAATTTTGTGACCACAATCAGCGATACGAATATTTGGACATACGTTTCCATTTTCGTCCCTGATTTGGGCTATAAAAGCGTGCACTCCTTGATTCACACCATTGATTTCAAGTTGTGAGAAAACGACTGTATGCGTAGCATGCTGAAAACATTAATAAAAAAATTATGAAAGCCATAATAAATTAAAATATTAAATGGAAATTGGAATAATGAAGTCTTACATTAGCTGCACCTCCAATCCAATACTTTTGGGCAGATTCACATGGAGTGTTGATGATAAATTCACCGGTGCTTGCATCATATCTAGTGATCGTTTCAATGCCTCTGACCTGAAAGACGACTCAAGAAGCAACATATTACGGCTATGTGACACGTCAAAATTTGAATAAGTGACTGACCCCTTAGTCTTAAAAAAGCGCACACGAGATATCCGAAAAACACTTCAGGGCCTTGAGGTGGCACATCATGTACATGTAGATCAAAATTGGTCAAATATAGGGTCGGGAGGAGGCTGATATGTATAAATGACGAATAGAATTCAGGAATTATGAATGATTTACTTGATTTTTTGACTGATGTATAAATAAAGAGAGAGAGATGCAACTTTTAGGTGTATATAAATCATATTTGGTTGTACATAGAGCAACGCCTCGAAGTGCCTCACGCCTTCTAAAACCAAGGACTGACCCAAACAAAAAAAAAAATGAAAAATCCTTTACATACATTGCTTCCATGTCCTAACTCAGTCATTGCAAAGCAACCCTTGACTGATAAGTCTCGGTTGGCTTGAACCATTTATCATGATGACGTTTTGTGCCCATGAAACGGATTGCACCACCCCTGAAATTATGATAAGTAGTTATAAACATCAACATTAAGAGCTTCTAAAGTTCAGATGTCAGTGAGACCTTAAAAAAAAAAAAAAAAAAAAAAAAAAAAAAAAAAAAAAAAAACTTCTTGTGTTTAGTCTTAAAGGTTAAACGTTAACTTTTGGAGACAGGAACGTGTTATAATATAGTGTTACTAGAATCACGGGTTGTAACTCCCACCAAAAAAAAAAAAAAAACAGGTTTTGAGTTGTCATGTCTAACTTTAATAAACATACCAGATATATTAGTGAGATATCGGTAATTGTAGAATTTACATATATATTGGGACAGGTACTATGGCTAATATTTAGCACCAATATGTGGCCTGGTGACCGATAACCGATATATCACCAATATTAACTGCTTAGGGTACGGATTAACCTACTTGACCCGTTTGATTAAACGGGTCATGTTCAATTGGCATGTTAAACCTTTGTAAATTAAACAGGTCCACCCGTCAAACAAAAGTTACATTACTAATAATAATAACTATTAATATTATCATACAAGGCTTTAACATACAACCCATTTATTGCAGCCTAACAACCCATACCCATTTATGACCATTCAACATGTTTACTACTTGATTACACCCTATTTACAACCTATACAAACTCATTAAGATTGTGAACATCCTTAAAACTAATATAAAACTGTACATTGTGGACGCGCGAGCAGCACGACGCGAACGAGTTTCAGCGCCCGTGCTCACCCCAGCCACAACAGCCCCACGCGAACAGTCCCAGCGCGAGCACAAGCAGCGGTGGTCGCGTGGGTTAACGGGAAAAAGTGACCTTTGGTCGCGCCGTTGCTCACCCCCAGCCACAATGGGGTCAAGTGACCGGATTACTTGATAGTCACGTCGGTGGCTCACGCCAGTTCGCTCGCGCGTTCACAACGGACGGCCTAAACATTCTATCAATTTTGTCTAAACAAATTTATACATCTTCAAACTTATATTCTTCTAATATTTCCAACAACAAATCACTTAATTTAATCCCAAAAAAAAAGAAGAAAAAAAAAAAGTCAACCAATCCCAAAACAAATTAAAAATTAACAACAAAAATCAAAACTTTAAAACCATACCACAAAAAGAAATGAACACCAAGCTTAATCCCAAGAGAATGATCATAAACACTAACAGATTCAGCCAAAGCAAACCTCCAAAGATCACCTTCAGGACCTTTCTTATCAAACCATCCATCAAACGCTCCTTGATCCTTCAAATACTCAATCCTCCTCATAGTCATCTCTCTCTGCTGCTCCATGGACTGATTATAATCCGGCCCAATAAACACTTTGCCCCCTCTTTCCTTAGGACAAAACAGAGTACTCTGTATCATCAAATTAAAGATGTAATCAATATCCTCAACACTCTGGCCGTCTAACAGCTTACGGAGCAAAAGGGTGTCGAAATTTGGTGATGGTTCGTTGAGTTCTGGTGGGGTGTAGCTGATACATGGGGTTGGGTTGAGGTGATCGATGTTGTGGGTTGGTGGGTTAGGAGGTGGCGGGTGAGGATTTGGGTACGGTAATTGGCTCGATCCATTGATGGGTATGGAGAGGATGAAGGTGGGGATAATGGGTTGGAGAGGAATTTTATGATGGAGGTGTAGGAAGAAGACGAAGAGTCGGTAGTTGCGTATGGGTGTGTTGCAGGGATAGGGTTGAACCGTTGAAGATGGGCACATATATATGGATACTTATATTTTATTATTATTGTTTTCTTGGATAAGTGAAAGTAAAGGGTAAGTTATTATTTTATTTTTTTTGGAACGTGTGTTTCAGCGGATAATCCAAACGACATACAACCCCTTAATCCCAGTTTGAATCTAGGCCAAACGTGGGTGTTGAATTTCTCACCCCTTAGTGCGAGTGGGGGGACTCGAACCTGAGACCAAGCCCGGACGGGAACCTCAACCCTCTCACCTCCGACTAGCTGGGCTGGACATCATTGACAAAGGGTAAGTTATTAAATGTATCAATTTGACTAATGGGTTTTTTTTTAAGGTATCATTGGCAAAGGGTAAGTTATTAAATGTATCAATTTGACTAATGGGTTTTTTTTAAGGTATGACTAATGGGGTTAATGAGGTGTTTGGTAATCTTTAAATAATTTCATTAACAGACGAAATCAAGAAGACATCTGAATCAATTAATATTAAGCGTGTTTGATTCATTATACAATATTTATAAATCAGCGACTAAGGCTCTTACTAGGGATGGCAATCAAACCCGAACCCGATGGGTAAACCCGAAACCCGACACATTTGGGACGGGTTTGGGGTTGAGTAATCGGGTATGGGTCCGGGTATGGGATTAGGTTTTATGTTTTTCGCGGGTTTGGGACGGGTTTGGGATTTTATGACATACCCGTTTACCCGACCCGATTACCTGATAAAGTATACCCGTTTACCCGATTAGATACCCGATATAATTTCTTATATATCTTTTTAAATATGTATGCATAATATATCTAATTGTCTATCTAGATTGTCATCTTGTGCTAAGAATTACCAAAAATTAGTGTATATTATTTGTTATCTATGTCTTTGAGTGTTTTTATATGATTTAAGTATTTTGTATTTATACATTGCAATTATTTTCATATATATTTAATAATGCTAAATGTAATTGATTAGTAGTTAACAAATAGATACCCGACGGGTTTATTGTCAAATATACCCAATAGGTAAGTTTTAAAAATTAATGGGTTTACCCGAAATCCGCGGGTATACCCGATACCCGATGGGTAATTACCCGATACAAACCCGACGGGTTTTGGGACAAGCGTACCTAATCGGGTATGGGGTTGGGATTACATAAACCCGCCCCAAACCCGACCCATTGCCATCCCTAGCTCTTACCCATTAAGTTTTAAAGTAATGCTGAAAGAAAATTTTACCCGTTTACACATTCACCCGTGTTCATAACCCTCAACTGACCACTCACTCACCACCTCCTCAACCTACCACCAACTAGTCAGACTGAGCCAAGTCAAGCCTCTTACTAGTTAAGCGTCTCTTACCCAGTGGCGAAGCTTGACCCGAAGGTTCGGGGGGTCGGAAGTCACTAGTTTTCGGGGGGTCGAAAACCAGTTTCGGGGGGTCGAAACCCTATATTTTCAAAATTTTCTATACGAATACTATATAATCAGAACTTCTGCGCGAAAATCCGGGGGGGTCGGCCGCCCCTCCCCGCCCTTACTATGCTGCGCCACTGCTCTTACCCAATCAAACATCTTATTGGCTCAACACTTAATGGCGCTAATGTTGTCAAACAACCTCTAAGTTAATTCACAAAATGGTTAGGGTGTGGGGGGTCGAGAAAAGGTGGTGGGTACCAATCAAGTTGAGGGAGTACCAATGGGTAAATCGTTCTCTTGGTCCGAGTAATATGATGGAGTGGGTGGAACGAGGTATGGAACTCGGCATACTATACCATTGGAGAACGATCTTCATGACTGTTGAGGTATTTTAAAAAAAATAGAAAAACAATAAACTTATAAATATCTCAATTTTTAACAAAATCTACGGTCTGATTAGTACTTTGTACATTAACATTACTTCAAAAAAAAATGAATCTTCTCGGTCCTAGTGATATTGGGTTGCCATCGGAGGTGGATTTATAATTCGAGTGGTTTTGACGAATTTCTTTCTGACTCGTCCAATTCAAGTGATATGAAATTTTAAATGAAAGTTGTCGTCGCAAGGATAGCTTATCGCGGCTTAAAAGTTTGCTTGTATTAAAAGTTAACATTAATTATTCATGTGGAAATAGGAAATTAGTTTTGAATTCGCCTCTAGTCTACTAAATACGATGTAAACAAATGTCAATAGCTATAGATAAGAATTTTGTAATTGCACACAATGTCGATAGTCAAAGGTAACTTAATGTTATTGATAAATGTTTGGATTAACTAGTGGATTACATCGCGTTTTGTGACGGGGCAAATTGATTTTAACAAATTTTAAAATGAAATGCAATGGTAAAAAATAACATTAATAACAAGAATCCAACCAATATTGGTTCGATTTATTAATGTATTGATACAATATATCAACTGAAAGAGAAAATTAAAGGAATAAAATCGTAATGTGACCAGAAGGATGTCAAGACATGTTTTACATCGACCGAAAACAATAAAAACGAATACCAATACTGATACCAACGTTCGGTCAGTATCGGTCTGGTCCGTTCATACCGCATTACAACGAGAATTTTGATGGATTTTCCTTTTCTATTATCTAACTTCAATAATAACTAACGGACAAACACATGTCGATACTCTCCTTTTTCAACATGTTGCTACTATATTTTTGGGTTTTCTTTTTCGCTTGTTATATCGTATTTATGGATACCAACCAAATTTCCACTCTCTACTTAATTCTGCTAGTTATATTTATAGTCTAGTAAAGGTTAATTAGTAACACAAGTTGACTAAATATCAATGTTGCAAAAGTCGCTAGACGCTCCCTAGTCGGGAGTACTTGGGGAGTTCTCGGCCTAGTCAGAGAGTACACGGGGAGTACTCGGCCTAGGCCTAGACAACTCGAACCTCGGCAACCTACCTTGTAGCGATTACTCGGAGATTACTCGGCCTTCGAGACCTTGTTTTACAACAGTGCTAAATATATCTTCTAGAGGCTCATAAAAAATGTTTTGTTGTCGGTTTTATCGTGTTTCCTTCTTAAACTGTGTGCAGTGGGTATACTTTTTTTGACGGCTAATTTTTTTTCACTCGTGAGATTTGAACCCTTACCATTTGAAAGACACAACCTTATTCAACATCTTAGACCAACCGTAGTGGTGCAGTGAAAGGGCGTGAATGGGCTAATTGGCGCCCAACACACCGCCCCCAGCTCGCGAAAGGTGTGCTAAAGGCCTCCGCATGAAATATTTCATGCCATAGCATCTCTTCCTCCATCCAATCCCATTCAACCACGTGAGCAAAGGAAGAAAAATATTAGAGCAGTTGTGGAAGAAAAAGAAAGAAAAAGGTAGCAGCTATGAAATATTTAGGAAGGAAAGAAGAAGATGGATGTGAAACCCTAGCTCTTATTATATTGTTACTTCACAAACTATTATTATTTGGGATGGACTTTCAAAAAGCTTGTATGTTGTATCGGTCCAATATGAAGAATTTGGGCTTGGTTTCTTTTATCAAAAAAGTTCATATAAACGTGGAATGTAACATAATTAGAGGTGTGAATTGAATAAACGACACATACCTCACTCCTCACACGAAATTTGTGGATTTGGGTTTAGTGATGTGTTTTGTTTTGTTTTAAATTTCAAAAAATAATAATAATAAATATTATGTGGGTCCCACTAGGGGCTTGAAATCATTACACCCATTTTTTATTTTAAGCTCATTCAAGCTTATAGTGAGACCCAAATGCACTTATCAAAAAATACCTAAGTGAGAGGTTTGAAATTTTTACACCACTATACATGATCATAATACCACTAAGACAAAGGGGCGCTACCAGAATTGGTCACGGGTACCCCACTACCAGCACGGTAACACCGTCGCCACCCATGTTGGTAGTGGTCCCGTGAACCAAATTTTGGTTCCAGTTACCATGCTGGTTCACGGATGTGGCACAAATTTTCACACAATTTTATTATTATTATTTTAGAAATTGACCCTTCTAAGTAGCAGAAGTGTAGGGAGGAAGTGAAAATGTGTAAATTTGATTTCGTTTTGTGGCTTTAGCTGACGTCCCGGAGTGGCGATGATGATGAAGTTGCAGGTTTTGTTTAAGGGAAGAAGACGATTGTTTATAAAACCACTTTTGTTATATCTGACTTTTGTTATATATTTTTTGTTATTATTATATTTGACATTTTGGCTTTGGTGTTTGTTTTATAACACCAGTGTTGGTGTTGTTATTATTATTATTATTATTATTATTATTATTATTATTATTATTATTATTATTATTATTATTATTATTATTATTATCTATATCTATAATCTATAATACATTATAAAGGAGGAGTGATGGCCAACATGGTCATTTTCATTTCCATACAACTTAAGAAGCAACATGTACAATATATTTAAGCAATAAATTTAAGGGTATAATAGGCATAGTTGTGACAATTAAGACACTTTGGAGGTTATGATAGTAATTTTGTGTTTTGTTTTTAGTTAAAAACTAAAATCTCATCCCTATAATACCCTTCCATCTTTCACCTTCCAAGAAATCAATGATCCATTGATGAAAAGTTATTGTTTCAATTAAATTTGATAACAACTATAAAATCATCATTTTGAATCATAATATTCACCTTTCATCCACCAACTCAAACATCTACTATCGGTTCTGAAATTCTACAAGCATTTTATGATTCTGATTGTCAATCCTAGAAATCGCAGGCCTCAAATCCATGTTGTTCAATTGAACCTTTTTAGAGGTATTTCATGAACTCAATAAATCTGTTGTTTTTTTAATCATTTAGTATTTTTTTTAGGGGTACTTTGTGCGTTTGTTTAATTGTTTGTGAAGTGATCATGTATGTTTTATGGAATTTTCACGTTTTGAACAGAGGGTTTTGTGAAATTAGTTGGGTTTTTCCTTCTAATTAAGACTTAATTTAGGTGTAGGTTAATCTATAATGGTGTTTGTTGTGCTTCTTATCAGATGTTTTGATTTGCAACCAAAAAATGAAAAAAAAAAACATGCTTGATTAATAATGGTCAAGGCATGAGTATTTAAGATATGCATAAAATCTTGTTTGGTTCATTTGTTGCAGAGTGATATTTGCGGATTGGTTTCATGGCTACAAGAGTTGTAGAAAAAGAATTTAGAATTTGATGAAGCAAATAAAAGACTGACGTCAAAGGTTAAGAACTTTTTGATACATTCTTGTGGTTTAATCCATCTTATTAGTTTGTAATTGGTGATGTTAATATAACTTATGATCTTCTTTATTGTTAAGCTTAATTCATAGTTTAATGAGTTGATCTCAACTTTTGTGTTTTTTTTGTATTTCCATGTATATGCACGTTAGGCGTTCTCATGTTTATGGGTTCTTAAGGTGTGTCTCACTAAACATGGAAAAGTTTGCGTAGGCGTTTCCTTCATGTGGCATATGTTTCAACCAACTTATACCACATGCAAGCTACAAAACATATATTAAGATCCATATTTTTATTTTTTTTCAAGAAAAAATTGATTTAATATTTAACCCTTCATTAATATTTTCCATAGGTTACATCTTTGTTGAATAATTAATTATAATTAAAGTAATTTATTGTAAATAAATTTTGGAGTCCAAATTAAATCTTTAGAGTAACAACAAAGCTCAAACGAAGAGTATCTCTTAGCCATATTGGTGTAATGAAATGCATTTTTGTCATGTTGAATGTTCATTAATTTCGTGTTTTATACATATCTAATGTGTTACATGTATTGATTTATTTTGTTTTTCTAATAAAATGTTGTTTATGATAAAGGAAATGTCTTATTACACGGACATTTGAACATCATAGTTTAGCGAAGTTCTTCTTAGCCATCCCCTTAATATACAACATACATATTATTTTTATCTTTTTTTTTTCAAAAAAACACAAATTTGATTTCTTTTCTTTAAGAAAACACCTGTGGATAATAGATGCTTTACGGTCCGTTCTAACGAAAAAGTTTGGCTAATAACTATGGTTTTGAATAACGGCAGCGTCAGATCACCGAATCAAGATGCTTCGGTTTGAAGCAATTTTATATTTGAAAGCCTTTTTTTTAGGAAGTCACCATGGTTGATGCCTAAAGCAAATAATATGGATGACACTAGGGGTGAGCAAATTCACCGCCATAACCGATAATCTAACCATAACCGACATAATTAAATCGATTTTAACCGATAACCAACATAA